>CM040246.1:125534025-125619091 GCA_022545495.1 Chrysanthemum lavandulifolium
TGTCATGATTTTAGATTCCATTTTACTTATAATCAAATATAAATGACATGATGTTAAAATATATTAAAAGTATACTTACAAGTTACAAGTTAAATTAGTAACAAAGAATCATAAAATTTAGTCAAAGCTGAACAACATATGAGTTATACCGTTGAATGTAAGAAATTAACTCGCTTTGTACCTCATGATATAACATATGTGATTATTGTAATCAAAGAAGAACATATGAGTTTACAACTTGAATCACACAACATGAGGAAGAAAACTATTTGATTATGCATTAAAGTAAAGATTTTACTTACTTTGTAGAATGAGTCGCACCACTAGGAGCATGAATAAAATAAAAATGAGGTAATTTGGATGAAAGGCAAGAACTAAGGTCCTCATAAAAATAGTTGGACTTCGCTAAAATGGTTTTATTTTTACAAATCATCCCAAATTTCAAATTGCGCTAATTGCGACTATTGCTAGCATTACACAAATGCGATAAATTGCGGTCAATTGCGAGCGCGATTTGGGATGACCTTGCATTGGGTACCATAATGCGACATTTTAAATGCAATGCAATGTTGCGTGCAATTTGCGCAATGATGCGCGCATTTTTAAACCAAGTTAGGAAGTGAGCCTTAAAATAGATCAATTAATTTGAGGATTTATGTAAATAACTAATCTTCTTCTATCAGCCTCCCAGTGACTTACTAAGGGGTCAATTTCTAATTTTATATACTAGACGAATACCCGTGCATCGCAACGATATTTTATAGCGGCAAATAGTTGTAGTGATAAGAAAAGTTTATGATTTATAAACGAAAAATACTGAAAAAATTTAAAAAATTGGGGATTAAACATGACTTAAACTGGATGATAATAATATCAGTTATGGGTTATAAATGAAAATAATAATAAAAGTGTATGTTTTATAAAATATGAAATGAATTAACACATTGGGGGTGTTTATATAGGCAATGAAAAAATTAAACTTTTCCGCCTTGCAAGAAGTCAACCTTTCAATACTTTTCGTGTCGAACAAATCGTGTTTCCGGCCTTTGCATTTTAATTCCAGCAACAAGTTTTCGGTTTTCTTCAATATGTCTAAGTTTGAGTTTTCACATATTTTTCAATATGTCTAACTTTCAATAGTTTTTATCCTTGCATTCCAGCCTTCATAATTAACTTTAATTATATTTCAGTCTTCAATAGTTACTTTAATTATCTAAGTTTTTTTTCAATATTTTTCAGTTTTTCATTTTCAAAATTTTTGGTTTTTCCTTTACTAGCTTAAAGACCCGTTGAATCACGGGATTTAAAAAAAAAATAACAAAGTGACATATGATAAGAAAAGTTATAACGTAAACATTTTCCGTTTAATGTATGAAATAAAGAATGAGACCGTGCGTCAAATTTTGTATAAAACAATTGAGTTTGTACAACTAAACTAATAAACGTCTAATCTTCGGCGTCTCTAAGTTTGATTGTCTTGAACAGAACGGCAACCTTCAAACCTTGGAGTTTTGCTCAGAGACCTTGAAGTACTTCTCTATACACAACATTTTTTGTAGTGTTAGAAACATTTCCATCCTTATCACATATGACAACCTTCAAACCTTTCTTTCTTTTTACTCTTGACACAACAACGTACAGTTGTTCATGTGTGAAAACAGGATGCAGGAAGTACAAACCAACTTTAGAAAGAGATTGGCCTTGGCTTTTGTTTATTGTCATGGCAAACAAAACTAAGATAGGATATTGTTTCCTGAAAATCTTAAGAGGCAAACGCTTATCTGACGGAGTAATTCGAAGTCTTGGTATGGTCACTTTTTTTTCAAAGTTGGTTCCGTTAATGTTTGCGCATGAATAGATGTCCTTGATAATTTAAGAACTTGAAGTCTTGTCCCATTACATAAACCATTGGCTTGGTCTACGTTGCGCAACAACGTAATCGGCACTCCCACTTTAAAGCAATCATGTGGTTTGGAACACCCGAGAACTTCAAACCATTGATAAATTCAGGCGTGAAAACAGAGTCATCTACGCGACACCACGTTCACTTTTTTCCACGTTGTCGCAACTTAAGTAGACCAATTGTTCTCCAGGAAATTTGTCAATCATATGATCGTTTATTGTGTTTACAATTTCATTGGTGGGAGCAAGTATAGCCTTTTCTTGGAAGTACGCCGGATCATGTATGTTATCCAAAATATTTGGATAAGTAAAGTCAATAATTGATGCAATTGGGTCATCAGTCACATCTATTAGAATTTCTTCTGGCACATCTATCAAAAACTCTCCTTCGTTTGGTCCTCCAAGCTGGCCGTCGCCAACTTTCAGTATCCAATCTGCAAATTCCCTTATTTCGGTAACATCTTCAGGGCGTGATCCTACAGTAAGCCTCATATTCGCTGTTAACTTAAGAACTTTGCAGTAATCCCATAGGTACAATTGCTTCAAAGAAGCACCACCAATGTCTTGCCGAGATCCTTTTGGAATGACAGGAAGTATCTGCCTAAAATCACCGCCAAACACCATCGTCATGTTTCCAAAAGGCTCATCACACGCGTCATACCGGCTCTTACGAAGTAAGTCTCTCAAAGACCGATCTAAGGCCTCAAAACAAAGCTTATTTGCCATCGGCGCTTCATCCCAAATAATAAGTTTACACTTCCTTAACATTGCTCCTAGATCGCTTTGAGCACTTATTGAGCAAGTGGAGGCCTCATCAATGTTGATTGGAATATGAAATCTTGAGTGAGCAGTTCTTCCTCCCGACATTAACAAAGATGCAATACCGCTTGATGCCATATTCAAAACTATATCACCATTTCTTCTAATTCCGGCCGCAAGTTTTTCCATAAGAACGTCTTCCTGGTACCTCCGTAACCATAAATAAAATAGACACCTCATGTTCCTCTATCTACGGAATTCACTATGGTGTCATATACACCCTTATGTTCCGTGGTCAATAAGGCATACAAACGTTCATATTCTGATTGCATCTCGACTGGGTAATAATTTGTCTCATCATATATAAGTCGGTTACCAAATTCATCTACGCATCTCTCATCGGGATAAGGCATCTCAGGCTAACGCTTCAAAGTAGTACTCCTTAATCGCATAAGTTGTTCAATATAGTACAAAGCGATATTCTTTTTTTCATCGTCACTAAGAATCAAATTTGCATAAAATAAGTGACATGCTTGTAGTTAATTAAGAGGAAGCTTATTAAAACAATAGGCAAAATGTTTTAATAATTTGATAACCATAAACTAATAAGAAATGAAATCCAAAGGTATTGCATAAAATAACAGTTTCAATCATAGATTAAAATAAATGATGTATAACAGACGATAGTAACACAGGGTGTTTAACGTTTTTACCTGGAATGCGTAAAATTTGCCTTCTATTGTATTGAACATCTTCAGTCAGCAAATGCCATATTTCCAACCAAACAATCAAAGGCGTTGTAAGTTCCTTTTGAGAAAGCAAGGTGACAAATAGTTCACGAAGATGTTTAGCGTGCGCCCAATGGGCTGTGTCTTTGATACTTTCAACATACTCTTTATCATCCTCCAAAAGACCCGTAGCATAGCAAGCATCTTTGTAAGTAGGATAAACGACACCGTTAACCTTTCTAATTTCAGCATGTGTTTGACATCTTTTGGCACTGTTCAGATGCATCCTAAAATAGTAAGAATCTCCTGTTCCTATAAGAACACTATGAATTCTTCCGATGGCTCTACCTTGTTTTCTAAACGTCCACATTCTTCCGATGGCTCTACCTTGTTTTCTAAACGTCCACATTCTAAACATATGCTGAGTTTCCTACAAAGTTTGTTCCATACAAACTTTGTAGGAAACTCAACATATGTTAAATCCCTTACGGATGGATAAAGTTGATTCATTTTCATCCAACCATTAAACATAGAAGCACCAACAGTCGGCTTTTGAATAACAGCTTCAAGGTCTACGTTTTCGTCATATACAACTGTTTGATCGCCTTCAAGATGAAAGGACAACCTCTCAACGTTCGGTGTTCTGTAATGAATCTCAAAACCAAATAACATCCACGCCGCCTAGCACGCAGATAGGTACCTGGAATCCAAGAACGCCTGAATCTCATCAACAGGTTTATCAACTTGTTAACCTTCTGCTGTGACAACCGGCTCATACAACTTGGCCGACACTCTATCCGGTCCTTTTTTGTTAGGAATTGGAAATTCCATATTAAAGTGTCGGTCACCCCAAATATTATATAGCATAAGTTATCTCGTAGACTTGTCGTTATTTACGCTGTTTAATAGTTTATTAGTTAGTTTGTAGCGTAGAATAGTTTAGTGTAACACCGTGGAGGAAGGACGGGTCTTTACCCATCAGATGCCCGATCCCGGGCCGATGGGAGGTCGTGTATTCATTATTATAATACCCCTTCCATCCATGGAAGGGTGGTGCTTCAATCTAATATTTCATTATTTGTGCTACAAGTCTCTACCAAGAAAAACACCCATCTCTCTAATGGCTACCATGTATTTTGATCATCCAAGACCCCCGAATCATCAACACAATAATATATCGATCCTACAAATGGTACCAGAGCCAAGGTTTTTGTGTCTTGATGATTTATTGTGTTTTGAATCATGTTTAAAACTGTTATCTCACCATTTTTTATGTCTCGAAATATTGTTTCCTCATTTTGTAGTTAACAGTTTTTACTATTGTTTGTATCTTTTTGGTTTAAAATGGTTCACAAATTTACTTATATGTGTCATCAGTCATGTTTCTTGTATTGTCTCTATCCAAGAATCAGATTCTTGGTACCAATATTTTTGTGACTTACTTTTTGTCTATCCAAGAATCATACTTTTTGTGACTTACTTTCTATCCAAGAATCATATGGTCAAGTTTCGTGGTCAAATGGGTCATTCAAAGCATGGCATATAGAAGATTTTCTGGGTTTTAAATAGTTGTATTGATAATATGGTTCTGTCATAAACTGGGTTCATCTTAGCGAGTTGGGTTGCATTTCTGTCCAGGTTCAATGTTTCACTGTGTAGCGAGTTGTAAGTCTTCTAGCGACTTGTCTTGATAATATGTAGCGATTTATGGTGTTTGACTATTGAGTCAAATAACAGGATTAGCAACTTGTAACTAAGCTATTATAGCGACTTGGTTTACAAATTTGCTAGCGACTTGTTAAGAAAAAGGCTAGCGACTTAGGATTGCAAATTAGACTAGCGAATTGACTCCAAAAAGACCTAGCTACTTGTTATTGAACAAGGTAGCGAGTTGATATTAAGTATTATAGCGACTTGTCATGACTCATGAGTGCTAGCGACTTAACTTAAACCTAGCGACTTGACTCATGTCCATTTGATGTAGCGACTTGTTTTGAAAGTGTTAGCAACTTGACTTGACTTAGCGACTTGACAGAAAATAAGATGAAGAAGAAGATATACGGAATGATTCTTTTGACCACATGACCTCAAAACTAATGCCAACACATGACTCATAACAACGGTTTATCTACATCATCAATCCATTTCATCATCAATCTATTTACTACGACAGCAATCTATTTCATCATCAATCTATTTCATGACCCAAACACAATCAAGACTCATCTCATTTACTACGACAACAAAAACAAATTGATCTCAGTTTGATTCGTGTATCATACAAAATATAATGACTCATGGTCCTTATACACGAATTCTAACCATCATTGATCAAAGGGCTTTTTGATAATTTTCGACCTTAAAGAAATGTTTTCAACAATTTTGTTGAACCAAAACTTTGAGTCGTGACAAGAAACATGATAACGAAATATCAAAACAAAGATTAACCTACCCGTTTACAGTTGGAGATCGTGTAGCCACTTCAAAACCCAAGACCCACACTATCTCGGTGGCGTTGAGGTCCAAGCTCAAGCCATCCCTGTGGCGAGCGTGTTTGATCAACAAAAGGATTGTTGTGCTTATGGGTTTGATCTGTATAAGATACGTTTTTGTTTGATGAAACTGATTTGGAAACAGAAGATTGGTAGGCGGATTTTTGGAGAGAGGCGCACATAATATTATTTTGGATTGTAAGAATGAGATTAGGGTTGGTGTTTTTTTTTGGTATGTGAATGAGAGGCGGACAATTGTGGAGTATTTTAGGGTTCGAATTATTTGGGATAAGATATGTGAAATGTGGTGTTAAATACCCCAAATACTTAGGGTTTGTGTGATTGTGTGAATGGGTGTAAGTAAAAAACGTGGATAAGTTAGTTTCTGTGTGGGGCCGTGTACTAATATTTGGGCCTCATGATTCGATGGACTAACACAAGACATGGGCAGTATCTTGGGCCGGATTATGTTAGAACATTGGTGCTAATGGTTTGATCTCAATTAAGAGTTTGTGGATCAAATGCTAGATGTGACTAGAAGTAATTTCGGCCTTGTGTTATTATTGGGGGCCACTCATGTGAACGTTTGCGGTTTATGTTTTGGACCAAAATTATTTTCGTTGACTTGAGTCGATTGGATGATTGGATGCTGAGCTTGATGCTATAATTAAAAATCGGGTCATGTTTTTGTGGTAGTATGTGATATTGGGTATCGTCATTGAACTGGGCTTGAGTAGTACATTTGATGACTTGAAATTAAATGAGGGTCATATGAGCTTCTCATGATTGGATCTTATGAGATTTGATTATAATGAGTATGTGTTGAAAAGATTTGATGATGAGGTGATTTGAGTCGTGACTTAATTATGAGATTTGATGATGAGGCTTGTTGAGTTATGTGATTTGATATTTTGGTTTATACGTTTTCTCGAAGAATATCATGTCACGGTTTGAAGTGATTATTGGTAAATGTTGACTACAGAGTTGTTTAGATGGTATTTCTTATTTGGATTTGAAGTGAGGTTCTCCGGGCGCGTTTACTTATTTCGTCTTCCTTCTTTCTACCCTTCCGCGAAGATGACTTGTTTGGGCGTTTAAAGAATGTGATAAAGACTTGGCTATTTAGTTACGGGTGTGATTCTTTCTCGCTTAACCCACAACGTAACGATCACTTCGGTGTCTCATGCAGTTGAGGATACGTCAAGAGGTCTTGTACATTGGGTACACCGTTTCTTTTTCACGAGGATTAGTACAAGTTTAAGTAACAAATCTGGGGATTTCTACTTCATGATCAAGATTGGTATATCGGATTTACTTCTCCATGTGGTCACTACAATAGCCGACAGAATGCGTGAATGATGTGTTTACCAAAGTGTTAATTGGATGGTTGATGATAATGTAGATGTTGGATTATGAACCATTGATGAACCGCTGCATGTTCCCCTAAAATAGATATTCACTGAAACCAAAGTTGTCATAACACATTCAAGCTAATATTGTTTACGGTTTTGTCTTGATTTTGTAAAATCCCGCGAAAGAACCTATTTCTCGGTTTAAATCATAGACTTGTAAAATCCCGTGACAATGGAAACATCCGGGTAATAGTGAAGTGCATTTCCGGATCTATCTTACTATTTCTCGGTTTAAACCATAGAGTTGTAAAATCCCGTAATGATGGAACCATCTTGGAGAAGAGAAAGTGTAATTGTGGATCTTACTTGATGCTGGTGCTACGGTTTTTTCTTCGAAGAAGGGATAAAAGGATGTATTTCATAAATTGGATGTGTGTTTGGATATTCGTCATGGCAGTTTGGTTATTGCATGGTTTTATGGGGTTATGTGCTTTTAATCATGGTCGGGATGAAACCATTATCAAAGTTCGTTTAAATGTCAAAGAAGGCTAGATTTGAGAAGTTAACCAGAAGATGTGACAACGGGGTTAATTCAGTATTATTTATTTGAGGTCGAAGTGAATTATCACGGGCGAGTGTACTTAGTATCTGAAGGTATCGGGGATGGATGGATGAAGATTCTTCATGATCGTTGTTCGAGCTTATTTTCAAAAACGAAGACTTGGAAATCTAGTTATTGCTGGGTGAATTTTACCTTTTCTTTTTATCACTTGGGGGAATTGGGCTCTTATTATCTCAGAATAACTATCACTTTAAGGAGTTACGTTGTAGTGCTCAGTGTCACATTCAATTGTGGATTTTCAAGAGGTGATGTACGTCTTATACTTGATGGTTGGTTGGTTGAAAAGTATAGAGTACAAAGAGAGTACTTAGAGATGCTAATGGAAATCGGCACCGCTCTTTGTTACATATGTGCAAGTATAAGTCACGAGTTCGGGTTAGTTTACTTGAGGTCAAATTCATCATATTGGGTTATCTCCATCACCGTCACTACAAAGAGCCTCTTGAATGATAATGGTTGATTACATATTTTGCCAAAAGAGATTGAAAAGAGAGATTATGACGTCTGCTCACATCATGCTCGTGCCTCGTGCTTCAACATTATGACGTATGAACACAACAGTTCATGCCTCGTACTCTAAAGAAAATAAATGTATGCGCTTGATGCGCATTATCTTCAAAGAAGAGTAATCTTCGTATTATGACCATTCTCATCAACATGCTTCATACTTTTCCATGCGCTTCGGTCTTCAAGTGAACAAGACTCTTGTTGATTGTTTTCTTATTCCACTTGCTCAACTATAATGACGATGGCGACATCATGTGCTAATTTTGCGGGAGAAGTGTGAATAGAATACATTTGAATGATGTTCACTTGTTTAATCAAGAATGGCATCTCCGTATGCAATTCTTGAGGGAGAAAGAAGTGTGATAATTCGCATGGTTGATTGACTTATGAGAATATATGGTCATCGGCTCTAACTCATGTAAGAACCGAGCTTCTTCTTATCGGATCTTCTTCACATGGAGTTTCTTCAAAGAGCCGTTGGTTGACATCTTCACTGATTGATGAGTTTATCGACAAAGTGCTTCGGTTAATGCTTCACGCATACATCAACATGATGATTCGAACAATCTCTACGTTCTTGTTTGATGTGATTGGTAGTTTGGTGTTACCATCTTGTGTGTTCGTTCGGCCACGATTCTTGATTTCCTTGATGAACATCTTTACTGTTCTTGTTTGATTAGGAGGATCTTAGTTAAGGGATTTGCAAGATGTAAGTTAATTGGGATGCTTTTGGTGATGTTCTTGTTTTGGTGAGTTGAAGATGTTAACTATCTATTCCCCAACTGGACAATCTTGAAGAAGGTCGAGTCTGATGCATTCTACATTTTACGCTACATGATAGAAGACTAAAGGCGAGTTGCAACTTAACGATCTAAAGACTTCTTCTTAATCTGGTATTTATCAAGCAGTTGTCGGCAGGGAGAGCACTAATTGGGAGAGTGATATGTCGATTTAATCCCCAATTAGACTTGCTCACACCGTACTTGACATGTTGATTCTCATAAAGACTTCAATGATGTTCTTCTCAAAAAGATTTCAAGTATTGGGCTTAAAATATGTTGCTGATTCTGAAGTGTCAAAACCAGCAAGGGGGAAGGAGACACGCATCTAAACGCGAGTAAACTTTGATGAACTTAATACTGAAGATATCCCGGGAAGACTATTGTCATTACCGAAGAGAAACTCAAGGTTTGACTCATGGCGCTTAGTGTTCTTATTCCAACTACGTGGGGAAGTGATGGAAGAAAGTTTCTAAAGATAAAGAGGTACACAAGTACGACATATTCGGGGAGATAAATGTGTAACATGAGGAGGTGTTATCTGTTATTCTCTCATTGGGAATGTGTACTTGGATACTAAGCTTCATACACATTCATCGAGACGAAAGATGTGAACATAAGGGAGGTGTTCTTCATTACCCTCATGATGTGTATTCGGGAGAGTTCTTGGATATTGGTGTACTTCGGGTTCTTGAGCTTCATACACATTCATCGAGGGGCGAAAGATGTGAACATAGGGAGGTGTTCTTCATTACCCTCATGATGTGTATTCGGAGAGTTCTTGGCGTTATACAAAGAGCCGACGCATCAATTCAACTACTTGGGGAATTGTTCTCTTGACACCTTTTTTGGAATGGATTGCGCGGACTTGATGGTTATGAAATTTGAGAAGATTATTTATGAGTGGGATGATACGTTCTTTGTTCTTCTTGATGATATAACCTCAGAAGGGAGAATCTTGATTATCGTCCTTAAAAGGAGCAATGAATTTATGATAATGGTGTGCTTCTCTGCACACAGCTAAGGCAAGCTTGGAATAGAGCTCGAATCTGCTCATCTAATGGATTCTCGGTTTGGGGAAGCGCAAAGTCTCTCTTTCTCAAAGGCTCATGTTCTATCTTCTATTCTGGAGCCTCGAAAGCTTTGGTGGTGAAAGTTTTAGGGATGATGACCTCTATCTTCTACAACGGGGCTGCTCGATATCCTTATCTCGGTACTCGTATCATCATTCTTTTAAACTATATCATCTACTCTATCTGTATATATTTTTCAGAAAACAAAATACAAAAATATAAAACCAACAAAAGAAAATAGAAAAATATAAAATCAACAAAAACCCATAAAAATCAGAAAATTTGAAAAATACCAAAAATATGTTTTCTAAAGACATGTCTTCTGGTATCGATAACATCTGTGGTCTTAGAAATGTCATTCAATAATGACACGGGACCATAGATGAAGTTCGAGCAGGAGGTGTAAATATTATTTTTCAAAACATGTCACAAACTATGGCTTACAGTTACTTCTGACTGTGACCCGCGCTTAAACCATGGTTTGCTATTATTTCAGATAGCAACCCGTTCTTCAAGAAAGGAAAGTGTTGTGCTAAACCAATTTTCAAACTTTTCGTGCACTTATCCTAAAAACAAATGAGGAAAGTATGTCGAAGGACTGCTATTCCTACTCAAATATTTTTCCTTCAAAATTCTTCAGGAAAATATTTGTTTTAACAATATGGTGGAAAATGAGTTGCTTGTTAATTCAATCAGTTTCAGAGTTTTCGTAAAAATTGAAAACTCAATCAATGACTTCAGCACTTTTAATTTTTTTAGAAAATGAGTCATTGATTGAGGGGGAGAATGTTTTCAAATTTACATCATCTAACGGACTTTCTTAATTATCCTACGTGCTTAATTATAATATATAATTGCCTATGTTGAAGGACTAGGTTTCTAGGATGTAATTGTTAGGATTAGATGATTATAGTTTGATGAACACATTATTCCCATACCTTATATGAACCGATTGATATGTTGAATTGACTTGAATTAGTCGATTGTTGTTTGGGTGATGTCGACCACCATATATCGTATGTGTGTTCACTAACGTATGCGGTATATTGGTATATAAGAATGTTCGATCGGATCCCACAATTGAAGATGATTGGATGCAGAAAGGAAAGGGTAACTATTTCTTGGGTTGACAAATGAAGAAACGGAGCTTAATTGGACTTCAATGGAGAGTTGGCACAAATGCAACGTAAGAGGTCTCCTGCATCGGAGATGGTTTTCTTCTAAGTGATTGAAGAAACGGAGCTTAATTTAACCTCGGTTGGCATTCAAAATGCAACGTGAAGAAGTCTCACCGCATCTGCGACGGTTTTCTTCAAGCTCTACAAAGAACAACGAAGCTTCTCAACCACCTAACGTATCTTTGTGCGGGATACCATTTTTAAACAATTTTGATTAATTTGATTAAATTGTTTTGAAAATGGAAAATATTGTTTTGAAAATAAATTAGACTAAAGTTAGAAAATCACCGGACTTCTTTTTATCAAAACCTAAGTCACTGAATTATCGACTTCGGTCATCGATTGAGGGGGAGAGTGATTTCAAATTAAATATTTTCAAATGATATTTCTTCATAAAAGTCCGTGTGTACGTTAAAATGTGGTGATTTAAAGATTTAATGTTATGTCATGGTATGATTTTTCTTTAAAACTCAAAGATCTTGCAAAATGAAATTTTTTCTGTTCTTGTTTGATTGTGAAATTGTTTTATTTTACTTAAAGATCTCTTAAAACTTTCATACCTGATACTAACAATCTTTAATGTCTTAAAATGGTCCTTATCTGTCATTTTTCAATATTAAATCTTGCCACGTCCTTCCCCAAACTTTTCTAAATGATTTAAATCAGATGGGATCACAAATCTCAAATGGTTTGATATTTTTGATCGGGGGAGAGATCGTGATTTAAATCTCAAATCTGTTTTAGTCCTTTATAGGCACTCCTGCCTCCATTTGCCAAATGATTTCAAATACACAATGCACATGTTGAGGAGGAGGATTTATCCAAAAACAAGATGAGTATTTAAACCTGGCCACATATTCACCCATGCTTTATAAACCTTATTAAATCACTTGGGATCCAAAATCTCAAAGGGTTTGATATTTTTGATCGGGGGAGAATTTTTGATTTAATAATGAAACTTGATTAATGATGATCATTTTGATTTAAATGTGCATTTCAAATGAAAACAAACTTTCAAGGTACAAAAGATTCTATGTTTCAACATAATGTACCTTGATTGATTTTCCGAATGGTTTCTTAAATGGCTTTTATGTTCGTGGTTGTGCTTCAAAAGAACTCTTGCCTCTATGTGATAAAATGATTTCAAATATCCTATGCACATATTGAGGGGGAGAATTTTACCAAGAAAATCAAATGGCTTTTGTGTATGAAAATTGTGATCAAAGAAAATATTTCAAAGTCCTCTTGCCTCCATGTGCTATACAATTTCTAAATCATATGCACATGTTGAGGGGGAGGTTTTCTAAATGATCAAAACTATTAAGGTACAAAATGCTTTGATCTCGTATCACAAGTACCTTGATTGTTTTTCCAAATGATTTTTCAATTGGTTTCAAGGAAGAATGAACTGTACCAAAAGACCGACCATTTTACTTTATGTATGGAGTTATAAGGATGGTGAGGTTAGGTATTTGTTCCCACGATCCGCCGAACCGGAGGGATCTACCGAGGACAATCCACTAGATAGTGTAGAAGTCCTTAGGTATGATGAAAAAGGAGAAAAGTGAGATATGGGAAGAGTGCGGATGAGGCAGAGCTAGTACTAGAATAAACCCAACAAGGTTCTAGTAATGAAGTCTCGGTAAACATCAAGGGTTGAAGAATGAAAAGAAATGAATGTGAAAAGGGTGAAAAGAAATAGCCCTCCAATAATTCAACCTTAGGGCGATGTCGGGTTCAATACATATACTCTTGGTGTTTACTAAGGTAACACCGGTATTGAAGATAAGTCATCATGGACCCGATGGCGCTTGCACTAAACTTCCCAAGCTACTCAAGTTCCTCTTAAAAGGGCTTGTTTCATTCTCACGGGGAACCGACATAATCTATCGACTTTCTCTTAGAGATTGTTGATATTGAAGAAGGAGACCCTCTCCCTAGTCTCCGGCATAGGAACCAAATATGCACGATTGAGTCTAGAGCCAAGAGATCATCCACAATATCTTGTTAGGACACAAAATTAATGATGACTTGCTGTTTCACACAATGTGGAAAGTAAGAATATATTAAGAGTCCTACGCATTATCCTTGTGGTATTGCCAGAACATCCGAGTGATATGTAAAAATATTCACGATGAAGATGGAAATCCTTCTAGAGCCAACATCAAACAAGCTCTTGGTGGGTGTCATGTGAAATCTTGCAAAAGATCAAGCTTGTGACAACTGGATAGAAACAATGGGGCGATTCAATCTTGAATCAAACTTGGTCCAGGAATGGAATTGACGAATACTTTTGGAAAAACCGTTCGATGTGCAAACCTTCTTTTTTCTAGGACGTCGAATGTGTATTCATGTTTCAAACTCAAAAAGTATCTCTGATTGAAAAAATACTTTTGGAAAAACCGTTCGATGTGCGAATCTCTTCTTTTCACTAGCACGTCGAATGTGTACTCTTTTCAAATACAAAAAGTGTTTTTGATTGAAAATTGATCTTTCTCATAAAACCTTCGTTGTATTGCAAAACTCTTTCTTCAAGCAATACACGATTGTTTTTCAAATTATTTTTCATCAATCAGTGAATCTCAATTTCTTTGGTTCACTCACTCCGTGTTGTCTTCTTTGAGACGTTCCGGTTTGAGAACGGCTAGAACAAATTGCGAAACCTGTCAAGGAGATTCTTAGGAATCCTACGATCACAGAAGTACTTGTATCGATCAACGGGAACCGTGAGCCGTGTACCTCAATTTAACGAAAGTGTTCAAAGACACTTTGTGTTTTATTGCTAACTGTTGTTTGCGGTACATTTGGACGGTTGCGGTGATCGAAATTGAGGAGTCAATCCAAAGCCGCATGCTCACAGATATACACTTAATTTGAAGAAATCATGACTGGTGCATATCTACATAACTCGGCTCGATATTTCATACTATGCTTCGCTTGCTTGCAAATATCATGAACCAAAGAAGGCTTCGCTACTCGATGGAAAGATGTCATGATCTGAAAGTGTGAGCATGTTGGTCCAAAAGTCACAACATCACATGAAGGCAACACAACTATGGATGATCCGGAGAGATTTTCGTGGTCGATGATCTCTAAGAAAGCTCGAAGATCATCAATGATGTGGATTAGTTAAAGGCCTCCACTTAAAGTAACATTCAATCCGGACTTTAAAGAATCGCTACAAAAGCACAAAGATGCAGATGTTGAAGAATTCAAGTCTACGAGCTCTAGAACTAAAGACAAAGATAGAATGCTAGGATGCAAAATGTATTTCATGGGGTGACCTCCCTTAGGGGGAGATTGTTAGGAATTGGAAATTCCATATTAAAGTGTCGGTCACCCCAAATATTATCTAGCATAAGTTAGCTCGTAGACTTGTCGTTATTTACATTGTTTAATAGTTTATTAGTTAGTTTTTACGGGTCTTTACCCACTGTATGCCTGATCCACAGACCGATAGGAGGTCGTGTATTCTGTTACTATAAATACCCCTTCCATCCATGGAAGGGGTGGTGCTTTTCAATCTAATATTTCATTATTTGTGCTACAAGGCTCTACCAAGAAAAACACCCATCTCTCTACTTTCTCTCTCTAATGGCTACCATGTATTTTGATCATCCAAGACCACCCGAATCATCAACACAATAATATATCGATCCTACATTTTTTGATATACTTAAACAAATATCGGATTGATCCAGTCTGGTTACACCATTCAACGTTCATATGGCATTGATAACGTTTGAGGAGCGTAGCATTATACGGTATAACATAACCGTTATGCAGCTAATGTGCACCCTTTTCCACATATTTTCCGTCGTCATGTCTTCTGTAAACAGGATACCCTTCGGCGTCAACAGATCTGTGTTGCGTGAATTTTTTGGAAAGTGTTTTGTACATCGACCATCATCCATATAAACCTATTTTGGGTCATCGACACCGCAAGGGCCATGCATCATAAAGTCACCAACTAACTTGAACAAATCTGGATCGTCATTTTTATCTGGTATCTCGGTGGAAATGTATTTATCAATCTGTTCAGCGTTTGGCACCTTGTCGTCTCTGTGCAAGAACAAACAAACACACAGTGTCATATATATATAGTTGTGCAAATTTAGGAGGAGCAGCTCTTTCAGGAAGCAAGCTACCAATACTATTGTATGTTTGTCTGTGCAAGCGAAAAACGTATGGAGCACGGCCTTGGCGGTTGATTTAATCGTCAACTTTTCCACCCATTAAAGTAAATGAAACCATGCTATTTTATGTTCTGATATTCTTTTTGAAATTTTTACTCTTGACATCGTCATTTAAAAACAAATCATGCAAGGCCTGTGGAGCTGCGGTTGTATCACAAAAACTTTTCCCTTGCCACAACATATAGTATACGCTTTGTTTGTTGGATTAGCGTTTCCTTTTCTTGCTTCCGTTTCCCATACCAAAGCATGACATTCCGTGCACTCAAACGATGGATCACCAAGGTCATAGTACTCTGTAAATAAAAAATATGCGTCTTTAATGTAATGGCCAATGTCACTTTGTTATGTTTTTAATGAATTTAATCGCAAGTTATAGCATTACCTTCGGATATTCCAACGTACTTGTCATATTCTTTCCTGACATTCCGATCATCAACACTAAGATTAAATCTAACCGGCGTGCGAGACTATGAAGCTGGTCTCTTAGACCTCTTTTTTCGCCTTGATGATTCACCAACTTCATATGTTGATGTTCCTGTTATTATAGCAGGAGTCGTTGTTGTAGCACCAGGAGCTGGTGTTGTGTTGCTGCATTGATTTTCACGACCAACCGCAGGTGTGTGGAAAGAAACTGTAAACATGATAACGACGATAATGAAAACCAACTTAAACATACAACAATCCTGGGCTTAGCCATAATTTTTTTTTTAAAACTTACCGTTAGAAACATTAGTAAGGGGATTTGGATGTCTGCGTGTGGCGGCAAGCAACGTAAGCTGATTACTAATTGTTGCCAAATCATTAGACATGGTTGTACTACTTATAACAGTGGCACTCGTGGTCGAAGTAAGTGTAGCAGGCAATACTTTAAATAAAGTGCGTAATGGAGTTAAAAATTTTATACTTGTTAGAAAGTGTATAGTATAACACGCATGTATACGTGTCTTACCAGTTGACTTTCCAAAAGGTGGAGTTCCGATTAACGCATTAGGGGAAGGACATGTTGTAACATTTTGTAGTTGGTTCGCCATAAGTGAAAAAGAACCTACCAAAATGGTTCGAATCAAATGAATGTTAGATATGTTTGTATAAATGATGTTGTTAGAATAATATGATTGTTTAGAAATATTCTTAACCATCAAACATACAATAATTTTGATGTATCTTAATTAAACGCGAATTGTAATTCAAAAAATACCATTTGAAAAAGGACTGAAAGAATGATGTATTTTTCGTGTTGCAGCAACCGTAGATGCTTGATTATCATTTCTTGGCAAAGAAGCATAAATTTTCTACGATTAGCGTTTCCAACGGTGTTGCAAACAACAGATCTTTGAGAATCTAAAACAAACAACATATGGGACTTAGAAAAAGCTACAACTGTTACGTACATATAAATACATGCACGACTCTACAAAGAATAGACATGTCACCTAATTGTGATTGAAAATTTAAAGTTGTACTTCGTCTAACATGTGTAGGAGCAGACGGAGTCAACGGTGATATTGCAGTTGTAAGCGGGACATGACTATTTAAGGGTAATACGCTGGTTGTTGACTGAAAGGTTGATCCTGAAACCATACACAAACTTGATGAAGATTTTAATTGGTTTTGTAAGTAATATAAAAGATAGTAAGATGAACAATAAGTGGTTTTGTATTAGGCAGTGAAGAAGTAACTTACGGTTAGTAACGTCTGCAAAAGGTTGTCTATTATGACTTGTTGGTTGCAGATATGTAGAGTGAGTAGATGAACATATAATTTCAAAAAATAATATGAATAATCAACTCTCATCCTAACAGTTTGTAAGGTGTACATATAAAGAAAATTTACGACAAACAAAATAGATAGTAGTTAAGGGTTATAATGCAAAACCTGCAAACTTTGATAGTGGTGATGAAGATGTATTTGATAACAAAAATGCCGGCAAGTTTTCATTTAGTGGATCATCTAATGCATACATAGTTGTTAGCTTAGCCACCATAATATGAAGTTATATCATTGTTGTTTTATATCTATACATAAACTAACATGTGAGAAGCTCTGCCAAAGAAACTGTTTTGCTTGCTGTGAGCAATTCTGACAATGGAACTCTTTGGTTTGAAACTCGAATCGTTGGTATATCTGTTAAAGGAACACTGTGTTGATTTGAAGTTTGAGGCTTTCGACCGGAAAACACTTGATTTTTACGTTTTCTTGAATCTGGTTGTTTGTTTTCATCCATGCTTACAACCTAATAGGAGATGTATCTCTAAAAGAAGTGTGTATGTAAGTTTATAGTTGTGTGAATAGGCTCTTACTTGACTACAATTACGAAATAAAAAGGACAATGATCATAATTTAATAAAAATTAAGATTTTGATATCATTTAATTCGACAAATCAATGAATGTTGAATAAAAGGATCCTTTTGTCAAATATTTTGTATAGTCAAATTGAGTATTTTTGTAAAGTAAAACCGGATATTAAGTTGGATTAGGAATCACTCAGGATTTGTAACTGAAACATATTATTCTCAATTAATAATATTGATCGACATTAATTGACATTACAAAAAAAAATATGAGTTGATTCTAAAACTGAATATTATGGTAAACATTGAATAATCAAAAAACTCAATGGACATCTTAATAATCAAACAACTCAATGGAATGTAATGATATTACATAAAAACGGAATAGACATATCAATATGCAAATACGTTTATTAAGAAAAGTGATATCAGACAATTAACTTGAACGATAATGAAACGGTAAAAGTTCAATCTTCACTGAAAAAGCTCAAATCCACAACGTAGTCATCAGTTAACTCATGACCCATTGCGCACACTTCATCAATCAACGCATCTGCCTTTAGAAGCTTGGACTTTACACCGTTTAGAACCTTTTGACATTCTTCATGATCACGCACACTGAGTTTAAGCTAATCAAGAAGAACATATTTGTCAAGGTTATCTGTCACAACCAAAACAACATGGCAACTCATTTACTTACTATGAAAACACATGTATATTCTAGTAAACATATTACATTCTTTGTTATTTTTAGAAGAATTGCCTTCTTAAAAGAATGATGCAAGAAACCTCAACGCTTCGTCAACTTTAGATTCTGTTTGTTTAATGGGTTGCTTACGTTGGTCGTTTTGGGTGTTTGGTTGGGTTGAAGCTTTGTCAGCAACAAATTTTTGATCTTTCAATTTAGAGTAATTGTCAGGCGCATGCAAATTTGGATCTTTAATGTTTTTAGGGTTCGATGATGCCATGAATAAAACGTATATGTGATTAATGATATATGAAGATATAGATATATTAGGGTTAGGAGTATATATTTATATATAGGTGGTTTAGGTGGATGTGGTCCTTCATTTTTTTTAGGGTTTTGTTAGTTGTATTTTTGGTTAAAATATATTACGAATAATTTGTTTACATCTATAGTATAATATAAAAGAGGTAAACAAATTATAAATTGAAACTCTATCACAAGCTAAAATGGTGTAAAGTAAATACATCAACTAAAATCAACATCAAAATATGTAAAAAAATATTTAAGAAAATAAATTTGAAACATAAAGATACTTCGTAAAAAAACATCATATAACAAGAATATAATAAAACAAAACGATGAAATTATTTAGAAAAGCCCGACCATTGACCAACAACCATGTTTTGAATATCAAAAATCGTCATCGTCGTTCTCGTCATCCGTATCGTCAGAAGGCGCGTCTTCATCGTCAATGAAGTCGGCTAAGTCATCTCCATCATCAGCCTCATCAGTAGAATCATCACTATTACTTTCAAGGTCTTCTAAAGTAATTCCATCTTCCTCGTCGGTACCTTCTTCAACGCTATCACTAATGTGAAAGGAATTATCTTCAATAAGGTTTTCAAGCTCATCATCTGTGTCTTCGTCAATAAGGGAAAACGGACGTGCATTGGATGACACTGTCCTTTGTTTCTTGTTCGATCGTCTAAAAGTGATAGGCGCATCCTCATCAACATCCTATGTAAAATAGTAGAGTAACATGGCATTAGTAGTTAGTAGTATCTTGGATATATCGTTGCATCTGTAAGTATAACACTTTAATAAATTGTTGGAATCAATCCTAAACTATATTTCAAGTGTTTGTAATTAATATGTAATAGGTTGCTTGATTAGGCTTTTATGTTAGTAATTAAGGCAAGGCTTATGTAGAAAGCCCATAAGCCTTGGCCCAAGCCCAATAAATAGTGGAAGAGACTAGATGTGTTGCCCTAGTCATCTTCCCTATAAATAGTCTTGTACACCTTCATTTGAAGGTTGGTTGTTCACTTGTATTCAAATCCTACGCCTAACCTTTCTATATCATACGTGTGTTTTGTGTTAAGTGTTCAACCGATCACTTTCTATCTCATTTCTTCATATCGATGCTTGTGTTACAAACATGGTGACCTAACAGTGGTATCATTCGCCAAATAGTTGGGTGAAATGGTTTTGTTTTTGAAATATTAGTGTCTACGTTTAAGTTTCGGTGTTTAAACATTCAAACGCTTAAAAACCTCAATTTTTACACTTTAAAACTCAAGATTCTTGTCCTTTAAAGCTTATTTGGTGATAAAGTTTAAGTTTTTGGCAAAAAGTTTGAAACTTTACGTGTATTTCATTAGTTTTGAGCTTGGTTTCATTCGTGTAGTCTGTTCTACGCGTAAGGTGCATAAGTGTTTTGAATCATCAAGTTTCACACTTTTGTGTTATTTTGGTAAATTTGAAGTTGTTTCATCATAAAAATTAGGTTTCTAAACGTTATTGTCCTTAAAAATCAGTTTTGGTTACCTTTGGTAGTTCCTACACATAGCAAAACCCTAAACTTACACGTAAGCTCCACAAGGTTTGATTTTCAGTGCTATTGGTTTACTTAGTGTTTTCTTGCTTGGATAAGACACTTCGACTTTGGATATCTTTTACACTGGTATAAGTGTAAAGGATTTTTTTTGGAAAAACCCTAGTTTTACGCCTAAGCTAATTACTTACGTGTAGAATACTTTCTGCCTAAGAATTTTCTTACGTCTAAGCCAGTCTTACGCCTAAGCTAATCTTACGCATAAGCATTCTACTACTAAGCCTTTGGTTTACGCCTAAGCTAAGTGTTTCTCAATCCTACGCGTAAGCTATTCTTACGCGTAAATTATTCTTACGCATAAGCTGGTGTTTTTACGCATAAGGTGGTTTTCTACGCATAAGGTGTTTTCTTTGCATAAGCTGGTTTTCTACTCATAAGGATACTTCATCAACAAAGTTTCATTCGACTACAAAGATCCATCATCAACACAAGTTTCAAGATGTCTCAACCACTATACTCTAGCTACTTTCCTCATATGTATCCTCATCAACAACTCTATCAACAACAACATCAATTTCAACAACAATTTCCTCAAGGAGCAATTCCACCACAAATGATTCAACCACCACCTAGTCTATAAGTACAACCTTACACAAAATTTCAAAATCAGCATCCATCCAAGTATGCTATGAAGGAACCATCTTGGTATGCAAAGATATGTGAAGCTTTAAGTAGCCAACAATCCATTCATGAGGCTGGATCACTTGATAGATCTCCAATGCTCACTCCCGGAAACTACGATCAATGGGTGATCAGGTTCTTTAGGTTCTGTGATCTAAAGAAACCACATGGTAAGTTCTTGAAAAAGGTCATCCTTGAAGGTCCATTTCAGATGCCTACTATCACTGTACCTGGAGATCTGAATGCTAATCCACCAAGAGATGATGTTTCAAACGTTGCTAGTCTTGATCAACTTACTACTGACCAACTTCTACAAATGGAAGCCGACGAACTTGCAATGCAATATATCCTTTTGGGTTTACCTAATCCGATACTTCGTAGTGTTGATGCTCAGAAGACTGTTAAAGCAATGTGGGAGCATATTCATCTTCTCATGGAAGGCACATAACTTAATCAAGAAGATATGGAATCAAAAATATACTTAGCATATGAACACTTCATGATTGAACCAGGGGAGACATTAGAGTCATATCATCATCGATTCTCAGACATCATCAATGACTTGGAAAAACATAACATCATTATGCCAAGAATTGCAACAACACTAAGTTCCTCGATAGTCTTGGTCCTGATTGGGAAAAGTATGTTATTTTCATCCGTCAAGCGAAGAATCTTCATCATGCTACATACGGATTATTGTATGACTATTTGAAGCCCTACCAAAAGGAAGTTGACAGAGAAAGAGTCATTCGTGGAGCTCTTGCTTCACCTTCACTCCCGGATAATCAAACTCTTGCATTGTGGGCACAAACGTGTTATCCTCAATTCCCTACTTTGCAAAATGTCTTCACAAATCCTCCACAATCAACTGCTACAATTACACCATATGATCCGTCACAGCAACAATCTCAAGAAACTCAATTAGTTCCATACAACAACAACAATGATCAAGCACTTTACAATGAATCTAATGAGGATGCAGAAGCTTTCGATGCATTGCTACAAGGGTTTGTAATGATTGCTAGAGCCTTCGGCCGATATTCAAACAAATCCAACAATCGCATTCGTACCTCATCTAACACAAAGAATCATTTGTTGTTAACAATGGACGTGTTGAAGTTCGAATCGTGGTAATGTTCGCCGATGAGCGATGGTCAAGGGTTTAATGCTAATGGAAGGAATAACATGGGTACTCCACAACAACGAGCTCAAGTGGTTGATCAAGGAAATGCTCGACGGGGTTAATGGTCTTTGTTGTTATAATCAGAATGAGAAGGGTCATCGGCTAATGCATGCCCAAAGCCGAGGACAAGAGGCAGCGCTTATCATAAAGAATCTTTACTCTTGGCTCTCAAGGATGAAGCTGGTGGAACTCTTACCAACAAGGAACAAAGCTTCATGGAAAATACAGATTCTGATGATGACATGGAGGACTTGCAGGCTAATGCAGCAGTGATGTTAATGGCAAATATGCACGAACTCCACATGAGTGACACAGGCCCAGTGTATGATACTGACGGCTTGTCTCAAGTACCGGATCAAACTATATTAATTACTGATATGATATCTCCGCCAACATCTGCATCCGACAAGGATCAGAGTGTTCAACATGAGCCATCTACATCTCATTCCGATGATAATCAAATAGATCTCGTAGTTATATTTGACGATCAAGATGACCTTATGGTTACCTTTGATAATCAAGTTGACTCTGTGGTTATACTTGAGGATCTGACTAATGATCATGTTGAGACTCACGTTGAACAAGCTGAACTTTTGCCTAATTCAGATCTTGAGCTCATGACCTTACTTAAGGACCAAAAATCTCGAATGGAAAAATGTCTTGACATCAATCAGCAATTAAAGGATAAAAATGCACTACTAACTAAGGATAATGAATGCTTAAAACTCCAACTCGACATTTTTCAAACAAAAGAGAAACGTGAAAAAGGTTTTGAAGTCGCTTTTGCTAAATCTTACCAAAATGAAAATCTTTGAAAAACAGATATGTGATCTAGTTGCATCCAAGAATGCTTTGTTGTCTCAAATAGAACAACTGAAATACGATCATAAGCAACAACTTAACGCTCTCACTATGGAAACTCAAAAATCCAAGTCTGAGTTGTTAACTTGTCAAAAACAGTTCTGTGAATACAAAAAGGATTCAAAGAAACGAATAGATGACTATCTTGAAGAAATTGTCGACTTAAAAAACAAAATAAAAGAGTTTCGAAATGTTGTTTATAAACATGGTGAGTCAATCACAACTATTCAAAAGTTTACTTTTAAACCAAATCCAAATGGATATGGACCGAATGTTGCTGATTACAAACCAAAGTTTTCAAATAGAGCATTCAAACCAAATCCTCAAGTCTACAGTGCAGAACACTGAATTGATGATTCTATTATGAGTGTTGTTGAATATAATCGCATTGAGGAATTAGATGCAGATGACGAGAGTCGGTCAAAAATGGAAAATGTTGTTTATAACAAACCATTTAACTATTCAAAAGCCATAACTTTCGTCACAAAACAGGATAATTTTAACACACCTTAGGTTTTCACACCTACTTCTGAGTCTTCTAATGATGGTCCCCAACCCAATACTGCATAAATTAATGGTCCTTTACCTTCAATCAGTGAAGTAAAAACATTACCCGAACGTTGTCAAATTCTTAAATATTTTGAAACATTCATTTCAGACATCAAACTTTTGGAACATGAGATTGAATTTCATTCTGAAATAAAAGTTGAATATTTTCAATTGCCTCATGCGAGAGAACAAAGAGATATTTTTTTAGAAAAGACTATTACCCCATGTTCGAAATTTGAAAAATTGTGCAATATATTGGGAAATGGATTTTCATAAGGAACTTGGACTAATGAAAACAGTTTTCGAGAAAACAGAAACATCTATTTTAAACACTAAACGTAAAAAGAAAATGTTAAGAAAAGATGTTGATCGACTCTTGGAAGATGTTATCTGTGCTGATACCATAAATGTTGTGTTACTACATACTGTTGCATATGCATTTGATTATATTGCTAGTGATTCTGATTCTGTTGAAAATGTTGAGAATACCGATATTGTGTCACAAATCCAGTCTTTAAAAGTTGAAAATGAGCGATTGTTAAACGAGCTTTCAAATGCAAAATGTCGTCTTCAATGGTGTCAAAAAGATTGTCAAAATCGAGAACTCGCTTTGCAAAACAAAATCAACCAGCTGTATACCAAAACTCTTAATCCAAAACTTGAGCAACTGGATGATGCAAACGTGTCTTTAAAGTGTCAAATTTCAAAATATGAACAAGAAATTTCAAAAGTTAAAACGGAATATGGTGTCATATTTTATTTACTCAAAAATACTCGTGCTCAAGCGTCAAAAGATATTGATGATCATCTTGCATATACCAAAGAAGTTTTACGAAAAAATGGTAACACTCGTTCTGAAAATCAAGATTTGTTACACACTATCCATGATCTAAAGGCAGAGTTGGTGAAACTTAAACAAGATAGGAATAGAAGCACAAATGTTATTGCACCAGGAATTCTTAGATTGCCTAATGACACATCACAAGATACTAATGTGCTTCCCTTTACTGAAATAGGAATAGTTGCCTCTTTTCCTAACGCTAGCACTTTACAACTTAAGAGCACCAAAAGGAAGAATAGGAAGTTGTGACGTAAGAAAAGAACAATAAAGAACTCTGAAGTAGAAGCACACCTTAGGACTTTCAATAAGACTCATGTTACTCTCACTTTAGTTATTGCGTCTGACAAATGTAATGGAAAAAGTGATGTAACGAATGCTGAATCTTTAAGTACTTTAAAAGTTATGTTTGAAGCCTCTTGTGTTGGTTGTCGTAAAAGCATGTTTTCTGGTTGTCATGATAAATGTGTTGCTAAAGCTATCTTATCTCGTAAGCGGAATAATAGAAAACGGAATACCTCTAGGCCCATTAATGCTTCTAAATCTGTGCTAGGTAAACCTCCCTCTAATGTTCCTGCTACAATCATTGATGTACCTATAGAATCCCCTGCACCTCCTAGGAAGAACTTATCACCTAGTACTTTCACTAAGACTAAAGCTAAGACTAGTTGGAGATGGCAGAAATGGTTACATAATACACTAGGCTTTAAATGGATACCTAAAATCATAAACATGTGTGTCTCAACTATAACTGCACCGGAACCCTCTAACTCTTCGAGTTCCACATCTACTTCTATTCCATCTGTGTCGTCTGTGTGTAATGCAGGTGATACAGATCATCCTCTGGGTTGTTGATAGCGGATGTTCCTGACATATGACAGGAAATCTTAAACTCTTATCAAACTTTGTTTCAAAGTTCATTGGCACTGTCAGATTTGGGAATGATCACTTCACGGCTATCATGGGCTTCGGAGATTACATCAATGGGAACATCGAAATTAGCAGAGTTTATTATGTGGAAGGTCTCGGTCACAATCTCTTTTCAGTCGGTCAATTTTGTGATGGAGATTTGGAAGTTGCTTTTAGGGAGAAAACTTGTTTCATCCGTGATCTACACGGAAACGATCTTATGTCTGGCCAACGCACATCAAGCCTATATACAATCTCAATGCAAGACATGATTGCTTCATCTCCCATCTGTCTACTGTCTAAGGCAACATCTACAAAATCATGGCTATGGCATCGTCGCCTTTCACACTTGAACTTTCAAACCATAACCAACCTTGCTCGATTTAAACTTGTTGAAGGTCTCCCAAGGTTTTGGTATTCTAAAGATCATCTATGCTCAGCTTGTGAACAAGGAAAAAGCACTCGTGCTCACTTTTATTCAAAAGTGGAACACAACTCTCAACATGTACTTCATCTTCTTCACATGGATTTGTGTGGCCCGATGCGTGTGCAGACGATTAATGGCAAACGCTACATTTTAGTAATCGTCGATGACTACTCAAGATGGACTTGGGTTTATTTTCTTCGAAGTAAAGATCAAGCTCCACAAATGATCATCACCTTTCTCACGAAAATTCAAGTTCGACTCCGAACACGATCGAGACAAAGCAATGCAGACGGAGGAACTAAATTTGTGAATCAAACTCTTCGTGCATATTATGAGAAAGTGGGAATTGAGCATCAAACATCCATTTCATGAACACCAGAACAAAACGGAGTTGTTGAAAGACGAAACCGTACGTTAGTGGAAGTTGCAAGAACAATGTTAATTAATGCTAAACTTCCAGATTACTTGTAGGCTGAAGCCATGTCAACTGTATGCTACACTCAGAATCATTCAATGATTACTAAAAGCCACAACAAAACACCTTTTGAGCTTATCCACAACCGCAAACCAAATCTCAAACACTTTCATGTATTTGGATCTCTTTGTTACCCAAATAATGATCGTGATGACTTTGGTAAGCTCAAAGCCAAAGCTAACATAGGAGTCTTTGTTGGATACTATGAAAACTTTAAGGGTTACCGGATCTGGAATCGTCGTACAAGGGAGATTATGGAAACAATTCATGCAAATTTCGATGAACTTACAGAAATGGCTTCTGAGCAAAACAGCTTCGAACCCGGACATAACCGTCTAAAATTTCCCCAAACCCCATCATCACCGAACCAAGCTTACAACTTACTTGTCAACAAATGGAAAAACTATTTGCTCCTCTGTTTAGTGATGATATTGATCAACGTGCTCGGATGTATCAAGCTGTTTCACGCTTCAACGATAATAATCCAAACCACGATACACCGCAACAATAACTCGTTGAGGAAGCACCACCAATTGATTCTACAATAACGATCGAACAAACCGCATCCAATGAAGATGAACCGGTGATGATCTTCGAATAATGAAGTACCCCACCGCAGATTATGATCCAAATGCGTTCTTCAATCCGTTTGCTAATGAAACTGCCACACCTGATGTTGCAGAATCATCCACAAGCCATTTGAATCCTCCTAATCTGCAGAATGTATATCAAGATCAACCCTCTGCACATCGTTGGACGAAAGACCATCCTCTTGTGAACATTATTGGAAACCCGAATCAACCAGCCGTAACTAGACAACGCCTTCAGACGGACGATGAATATTGCATTTATGCACTTACCATCTGCCAAGCTGAACCCAAAAATATTAAGGAAGCCATGACATATGACAACTGGATTGAATCCATGCAAGAAGAACTTAACCAGTTTAAACGTCTTGAAGTATGGGAATTGGTTGCAAAACCAAGCGGGGTCTATGTTATTGGTGCGAAATGGATTTGGAAAAACAAATTGGATCTTTGAAGGTACGCTTATCGAAATAAGCCACGTCGGTAGCTAAGGGTTATAGACAAGAAGAAAGGATTGACTACGAGGAATCATTCGCACGGTTGCTAGACTTGAGGTCGTTCGGATTTTTCCGGCATTCGCGGCTCACATGAACACCACGGTCTTCGGATGGACGTCAAAACCGCTTTCTCAATGGAAAACCGAAAAGCGGTCTATGTTAGTCGGCCGGAAGGATTTGTTGATCCGAGTTCCCTAATCACATCTGAACCGAACAAGGCTCTCTACGGTCTCAAACAAGCCCCTCGGGCGTGGTATGATAAGTTTTCGTCCTTTCTTATCTCTCACAAGTTCGTCAAAGGATCGGTCGACCCAACACTATTCATACAATATCACGGGGCACACATCTTAATCGTTCAAATTTATGTGGATGACATCATTTTTGGATCAACACATCTAAAGTACTCAAACGCTTTTTCAAAACTCATGAAAAAACATTTTGAAATGTCCATGATGGGTGAACTTACGTTCTTTCTAGGACCGCAAGTTCATCAATCACCCGTGGTATTTTCTTGAGTCAAGACAAATATGCCCTTGAAATTTTTAACAAAATGGAATGCAAAGCTGTGATACCTATGCCACACCAATGACACATACCAAGAAACGGATGTTTATTTGCATGGGAAATTGGTTGACCCTACCATCTTGAAGTATTATTGGGTCTCTCATGTATCTAACAACCGAGAGACGATATTGTCTTTCTTTGTATATCTTTGCTCCCGTTATCGATCGCGACCAATGAAACTCTCCTCTCGAGGCTAAAAGAATCCTCCGATACATCAAGGGAACCATTAACTTGGGGATCCGGTATCCGATGGATTCGGTTTTGAACTAATAGCTTTTTCGGCGTTGATCACGCATGTTGCTTAGATTCACGAAAAAGTACTTCAGAGCTCTACAATTTCTTAGTGATAAACCGGTGTCATGGCAATCGAAGAAGCGAGTTGTACATCATCATCATCAACCAAAGCGAATATGTAGCCATGTCGTGTTGTGCTCGAGTCATTTGGATGAGAGCATAACTCTAAGACTATGGTTACGTATTTGAAAGAATCCCGATGTCTGCGACAATCGAAGTGCTATTGCGATCTCGCAACTCCGTTCAACATTCAAATCAAAGCACATCGATCTTGATATCATTTCATCACGGAGTATGTGGAAAAGGGTACCGTTGAATCATATTTTGTGGTGCGAATATCAATGGCGCACCTTCTCACCAAAGCTTTAGCTCCCGCTAGGTTTCTTGAGTTGGTCCACGGATTGGTATAAGGTGTTTGACTCCAGAGGAACTGGACGAACTTTTAAAACAATCTTAAAACCAGTCAAACACCAAAACCTCGTTTTGTAAATATCTTTCAAAAACAAAAACTAAAATACAAAACTTATAAAACTCAAAAATATTCTTCTATCTATATTTCTCTCAACATGGCAAGTACAAATCTTCCGTCAACACCTCACTCTTTCAAATTTCAATATTTTCACGGTTACGTGTTGAGGGGGAGAAAGTAAATATTTTCTGTTTCATAAAACCTTGTACTTGCATGTTACCCAATACCGGTTGTATCTTTGATAATGGTGGACATGTTTCTGGTTTCTTGACACTCCTTGGATCCAAATTTGTAAAATTTCACTATTTCTAAAGTCGAGGGAGTGTCGTTAAGTTTCTTTCCAAACTTACACTTTGTACTTAATCAAAATGGAACTTATGGGCTATGGATGAGGATGGTTAAGGTGGAGGGACTAAAGTTGTCAAAAGCCTAAAGTTATTTTATACAAAAACACTCCACCTAAAAATTACTTCACATTTATTACTATCATTTATTTCTCAACCACCTCATCCCACGCATAAGAATCAATCCTCTAATCCGTGTTATAATCTTCAAATTTGTAAGTGATTTAAGCATCCTTGAGTGATTTCAAACAATGGTTTTTAAATGTATGCATTTTTAATGGTTTGATTTTGATCTAAGAGTGATTATGTGTTCTACGCATAAGCATAAGAACATATAATCACGTTTGGTTGATTTTGATGAAATGGAGTGTGTTTTCAAAGTGTATATCATGTTTTAAAACCATTTTCATCATAAAATCTTACCCAGAAAACGTTCTGAATCATTTCTCAAAATTAGGGTTTATGCGTGGCTTTGGGGGTTTTCATTTATGAGTGTTTATGTGTAATTAGATGGTTATAGGATGTTTGTTACATGCTTAATTGACCAATACCACTCTCGAATCATACCCACAAACATTAATTTTGTGAAATTGAGAATTAGGGTTTAAGACTCGTATGAATTAGGGACTTTTGATTCTTAAGGTTTTGGATGTTAAAACTTGTCGCAACACATTCCTATAGCCTCTAAGTCTTCCCAGAATGAATTTGGTGCAAATCATGGGGCTAGATTTCTTAATCGTAAAATTTGAATCCCTAGGGTTTAAGGTTTACGCATAAGAAAATATTACGCGTAACTGTTTATGACTGTGATAACTTGTGATAATGAAAGAAATTGAATAAAAATGTTAATGAATGTGTTATGATAAACTTATTTCAGGTTTTACGCGTGAAAAATCAGATCAAGGTTAACAATTGGAACTATACGCATAAGGATCATCTTACGCGTAAAAAGTTACACGTAAGAGAAATCTTACGCGTAACTCTTACGCGTAAGGTTCTACATGGGGACTACGCGTATCCAGTGAAGGATATGCGTAAACTTGAGTCTAACGCATAAGGTTCACTCTTACGAGTAAACCTTACGCATAAGCTCCAACATGCGCTTACTCGTAAACCTTATGCCAAGGGCTCTTTTCCTACGCGAAGAAGAGTTCCCACGCATAGCTTATGCCTCACGCTGTATGGTTATTCTTGTTTACGCATAAACACTTTTTGCTCATAAGCCAAAACTTTAACCTTACCAATGAATTGTTACGTATACAAACTTGTAAATAAATAAATCATAACGTCACAAAACCAAAATGTCACTAATAAGCTACAATGGTAAATATGTTGTGTAAATGAGTGAAAATTTGGACTTTAAAATTCAAAATAAATAAACTCACAAAACTTATCACGACTACTTTGGACTATTGGAAAAATAAGTGACGTTGGACTCGTAACATTCTTCAACATAATATATTCAATAATTGGTCAATAAAATCAACTTTTGACTAACGTAATGTCTTTCGATATGTTGGTTATTTTGGCTAAATATCTTTCAGATCACAATATGGACGTCACAATGGAAAACGTTGATGCACCAAATGTACTCACAATGGAAGACATTTTCCCTACCGGTTACAAGATGAAGATTGGAAAGAACAATCTCAAAGTGGACTTTGATAACTTCACGTGTTCAGAGTCTTTATGTCTTATTGTTGTGGATATTCTGAAGACTCATCCCTACAACAACATGCTCACAAATTCAGCTACAGTACCAGTAATCTATATCCATCAGTTTTGGCATACTATGAAGAAGGTGGATGGTCAAAATGCTGTTACAGTGACACTCAACAACAAACAAGTCACCATCACTGTTGCGGACTTAAGGAAAATTCTCTTACTCCCTGCCATCCAGCCTGCTGAACATGCTGCCACTCCAACGGAAGCAACTACACTCCAATTCTTGGTCGATATTGGCTATGATGAAGCTGCTGGGATCATCACTAAACATTAATCGGTCGATTTAAAGAACATCCCTCAGCCATGGAGAACATTATACATCATGATTGCCAAATCTGTTTCTGGACGTGATAGCGGTTATGAGCATCCTAAGCTCATGGAACTGCAAATATTCTGGGGCATGGTCAACAAGATGCATATCGACTTCGCAAGCCTGATATGGGATGACATGATGTCTTACCTCAGGAAGCCTGGCACCAAGATTCCCTACATCAGATATACTAAACTGTTGATCCAAAGGATTCTCGGGAATAATCTTGACATTCCTTTGAGACTTAACGACCCCGACCATCACTTCGAACTGTTTGAGCCTACTCTAAATGTTGTCAGATTCAAAGAATCAACAACAAATAAACAAGGTGTTATACTGGCAGACTGCCTTCTCACTGAAGATATCAAGAAACTTCAATCATACAAACGATATCAAGAAGCAGTTGCATCAGGCAAAGCTGGCTTCATTGATGAAAAATCTTCCACAATCTCAACCAAGAAGACCAGGAGATCATGGAGTGCAGGAAGTGTAGCAAGCACTGGAAGTGCTCTTAAGTATCCTAAGAGAAATCCTCACGAAAAAGAAAAGTTGCGTCAAAGGTTGCCATTCCAAATCCTCGAAACACGAGACACCACCGGATGTAAATCGGAAAGGAACATAAGCACAAGATAATAGAACATACCAACATTAAATTCATTAAAAGAAATAATACTCCATTACAATACTAGTTTAGCCGTCATCGGCAAATATATTACAAAGTTTAGATTCCAAAATATTGAGTTTTATTACATACGACTTGTAGCGACAAGTGAAAACTTCTTTATGCAAGACTTGATAGAAACGCTTACTAACGATCACCGAAATGCATGAGAGAAAAGCGGGTCAACTATGAAAATAGTTGGTGAGTAAACACGTTTAGCGAAATAAGAAAACTCGTAAGAAAAATTCAAAGCATTCGGTCAACGAAAATAGTTCTCAAAGCAAAGGCATTGTGTATCCACTCGGTTCCAAATTCGCCCATACAAAACTTGCAACTGTGTGTACACAACCCATTGCACAAAAATGTAGCGCGTCAAGTAGTCAAGTGTAAGTGGTCATAATAGTTCACAATATAGTACCACGCATATAATAATGTAGGAATACTCCGAACATAGGAGACTTTGCACTGCTCCAACAAGGGAGACTCCTTTGTCACTCGACCACCTAGGCGAGATTTATTGAGACACTCCACCAACAAGGCGAGACTTCTTTGTCACTCGACCACTTAGGCGAGATTTATTGAGACGCTCCACCAACAAGGCGAGACTTCTTTGTCACTCGACCACCTAGGCGAGATTTATTGAGACGCTCCACCAACAAGGCGAGACTTCTTTGTCACTCGACCACCTAGGCGAGATTTATTGAGACGCTCCACCAACAAGGCGAGACTTTAGGACAAGGTCATAACATGTACGGTTCAATAAGTTCTAACAAGTCATAATTTCGTAATTAAGTTCAAGGATTTGATTCGAGTTCACAAGTTCTAATTAAAAGAGTTCACAAAAGTAAGAATCAATTTAATTCAAGTATGGTTCATGCATTTCGCCCCAAAATATAGTAAAACGGTAAAAAGGGGGTGTGATTACTCACTTGGTGAATATATGCGATGACAAAAGTGGTTACACGAAATGTAGCGTGAATCCTCAACCGCCCTATTATGAATGATATGATATGTCATGAGTTGCAATGTAATGTTATGCATGCATTTCGTATGCTATTTATACCATTTGTGAGTTTTGAAAATATTACTTATCGTCGAAAATACACTTTGACGTCTTGACCCTTCAAAAGCACTTTACAAGTTTTACGTCAAAATGTCATCCTACGATGGTTTTATAATGATTTATGGTGAAATTATCACTTTTAATCGCAAAACAATGTCGTCGAATTTTCATGAAATTAACAAAATGGCTTTGGAAAACTAGTCGTAAAATGGTGTCGTCGATCGTTAGAGAACGAACTCGACGGTTTTGGAAAGTTTGTATCGATATCTAGAAGTTTCAGTTCAGAGTTTTCGTCCAAAAGGTCTCGATCATAAAGATATTAAGGGTTAAAGTTGGTGGTTTTGCTAATTGTGTGCGAAAAATAAGTTTCGCCAATGTTTGAACATCCGTAATTAATTTACCATAACTCCGCTTGACAAACGGCTTTTTGTTTTGAAAAATATGGCGGATGAACTTGATTTTACTAAAAGACAATTTGTTCCAAAAGTTTTGCATCATAGTTAAAACAACCGCAAACATGGTGTTATACTAATGTAATACTTGTATCGTAAAAATAATATAGTTTTTCGAAAATAATAGTTACGGCAAGTTTATAAAAGCGTGCATATATTTGTCGTTTCAAATCCGTTTTCTCGTAAAATATGTCCTTAGCTTCGTATCGAAGTAAACTAATATATTTTGATAAGTCGAAATAATTTGTGAAGCTTAAGGCTCGTTTTTGACCGAAAATACTAAAACAACAAAGCTGAATTTTCAGAAAAGTGTTTAATTATTTCGTCAAACTTTAAAAATTCACCACGGCTTCGTTATAACTCCGTTTTATCCGTTCAAAAGGCCACGGATTCGTTTTAAAGTATATTTTCTAAATATCAAGGCCAAAATGTCGTACCATCAGTAGGTTTTCCAGAAATCCGAATTAAGGACAGAACACCAAAATATAGTTATCGAAAATAGTTTTTCTCGGACAAAACCTATTCTAATCCCTTCAAATCAACTCCAAAGCTAATCTAATCCTACCATACACCTTCTTAGGGTGTCATGGGTTCCTAATCACCATCAAGACCAAAGAATACTATGGGAATAATTATAGGATGACCATATATATATATAACTCTAAAATCTTGAAATAAATGGTATAAATCACATAACATGCATATAAGCTCCAAAATGAAAAGAAACATATGAAAATGAAAAGGAAACATGAAAATGATAAAAACAAGCTTACAAGTGATAGTGATGAGGTGTAAGTAACAAGGATTAGCCTAAATACTCTTGGTTTTATTTCAAAACCTATATAGAGTATACACTAGATTGTTAAACACTTGATCTTGCAAAATTTTGATGATCCCTTGTGTTCTTGATGTGAATCGGTTTTGGAGAAGAAGACAAAGGAGAGAAGACTTTTCTAACTTCAATTATTGATGTACATGAATGAATGAAATAATGATGTGTAAGACTTGTGTGTATATATGTTTACAATCAATAAACCATACTCACCAACATAATTAATGCCCTCTATGGCCGGATTTTTAGGGTCTTGTTTCTCAAAAATATATTTTTTTTTTTTTTTTAATGAATATGTATTGTATAATTGTAAGAAAAGTGTAAGGAATTGTGTAAGAAAATGTATAAGTAAAGGTAAATGGTAGATTTTTGGTACAAGTAAATTTTAATAGATCAAAATAGAATGTAATGAGATAATAAAATTGTAAAAATACATTCCTTGTGAAATTTGAGTGATAAAATAATTATCGAGTAATTTTAAGAAAAGTGTCGTAATAATATAACTTTAACGATTTATATACCAAATAAATTCAAAACACTAGTTAAACTCAAAATATAGTTTTACAACTAAATGTAAGTATAAAAATATGTAGGGATCATTTTTGAAAGTAACGGATTAAATATTTAAAATAATAACTCACGCGATAACGTTTATTAAATATAAAAATTACGCGATTAAAGTGAAATGAAATGCCATGAATGAATTAATATGATGCATATTTAATTTAAGAAATGACCGAATTTGAGAATTGTGACATTCTTCCCATGTCGTGGAATCACGTCCCGTGATTCGATTAACGATACTATGGTCCGAACCTCGACAAGAGTTCTAAAAGTTCATGATCGTCGAGCAGTCTAAATGATCATATCAATGTCCATGCGTCATGGGTTCCCCATTCAACTAAGTACGTGCCGTGATTAGATTTGATAGGGTAAACTTATCCAATATCGAGCGTAGCTCTCAAAAGACCTTTAGGTTGTCGATTATAATCTAATCTCACAACTCATCAAACAAGAACGTCATGAGATTAAACTAAACCGACTTGAGTAAACTTGTCTCTTAGCTTGATTTTCGCAACTCATCAAACAAGAGCGTCACTAGATCAAGCTAGAAACAAGTTGTTAGAAAGGTAGGATTCCAAATCCTTGAATGAAGTCTTTTGAAAGATTCGCTCGATATTCGATTTGCTTACACAATCAAATCCAATCAACAAAATATATAACAACTAAGGTCGATATCAATAGGTCTCAAATTAAGCAAGGTCGTGAGCGTGGTAAAGATTGGAAGGAAGCTATGCACTCAAAATCATGTCGCATGCGAAATAAGGTAGTTGTTCAAAAAATGTACCCGTTAAGCGTTGCGGGCTTCCTCGGTACCCAAATAGAATGCTCGACCACGTGCGGGAGGAATTTCAATGTTCGATCTTGTGGGCCTTCTATTGCTAATGCCAAGTTTGGACGATTACCTCCTTGATTGGGAGTTCTTTTCGACTTTGGGCGGTATTGCGAAGGTGATCTAGACTTCCACACTCGTAACATGCTTTTCTCATCCTTGATTCCCGCCTGTTTGAGCAATTTCGAGAGAAGTGGCCCGTCATCCACATTTGTCGCACCTTGGCGGTCTCACAGTGATGATAATTACATCGAGTACACAAAGGATGTGGACCTTTATATCTTTTGCTCTGGGTAGTCGCCCATAGTTCCCGGTTATTCGCGCCTCTTGTCTTGTTGATTACGGTCTCGGCTTCCTGGTGATCCTCCGCCGCTTTCGTCCATTGTTTGAAGTACCTTCTCCGTTGTTGGTTCGTCTAGCATCGAGATGTATTATAATTTGGGTGAGTAGATCCGCTATTCCAGGATCGCGTTGTTGTTTGGATTGTTATTGTTGTTACCTCCGAGCGTGTGTTTCTTGCGACCATGATCTTGCTGAGAGGACCAAAACATCGGGTTGAGTAAACGACATTGAGCGAAGTCGATGAGGTGCGAGCGGTGGTAATGTGTGTTATAGTGATCGAAATATGACGGGATCGAATCGTGATATGTCTAACAAGTCGAAAGATGGAAAAGAGAAGATATGAACAAGGTACGGTAATGTAGACGTGAGCGTAAAACATGCCATGCATACCCACCCGACCAATGCAACTTCAGGTGACCCGACTCAAAAGACTCGACTAAACATGATTTAAAACTACTACTCTTATCATTGCATGGTTCTTCATAAATTAGACATAGTTGATCAGGTTATGTATAATTTATGATTAACGATGCAACGATAGGACTAGATGACTCGGATGATGTTCAATGTTTAATAAAATAAAATAAAAAAAAATTTTCCGGTTATAGCTGTGATTTTTATTTTTGAAAAATCGGCATTCTCTATAACCTTTGGCTCTGGTACCAATCATCACACCCTCATGGAGGCGAAACACGAGGTGTAACGAAGGAACATAAGCACAAGATAATAGAACATACCAACATTAAGATTAAAAGAAATAATACTCCATTACAATACTAGTTTAGCCGTCATCGGCAAATATATTACAAAGTTTAGATTCCAAAATATTGAGTTTTATTACATACGACTTGTAGCGACAAGTGAAAACTTCTTTATGCAAGACTTGATAGAAACGCTTACTAACGATCACCGAAATGCATGAGAGAAAAGCGGGTCAACTATGAAAATAGTTGGTGAGTAAACACGCTTAGCGAAATAAGAAAACTCGTAAGAAAAATTCAAAGCATTCGGTCAACGAAAATAGTTCTCAAAGCAAAGGCATTGTGTATCCACTCGGTTCCAAATTCCGCCCATACAAAACTTGCAACTGTGTGTACACAACCCATTGCACAAAAATGTAGTGCTTCAAGTAGTCAAGTGTAAGTGGTCATAATAGTTCCCAATATAGTACCATGAATATAATAATGTAGGGATGCTCCGAACATAGGAGGCTTCGCACTGCTCCAACAAGGGAGACTCCTTTGTCACTCGACCACCTAGGCGAGATTTATTGAGACACTTCACCAACAAGGCGAGACTTCTTTGTCACTCGACCACTTAGGCGAGATTTATTGAGACGCTCCACCAACAAGGCGAGACTTCTTTGTCACTCGACCACTTAGGCGAGATTTATTGAGACGCTCCACCAACAAGGCGAGACTTCTTTGTCACTCGACCACCTAGGCGAGATTTATTGAGACGCTCCACCAACAAGGCGAGACTTTAGGACAAGGTCATAACATGTACGGTTCAATAAGTTCTAACAAGTCATAATTTCGTAATTAAGTTCAAGGATTTGATTCGAGTTCACAAGTTCTAATTAAAAGAGTTCACAAAAGTAAGAATCAATTTAATTCAAGTATGGTTCATGCATTTCGCCCCAAAAATATAGTAAAACGGTAAAAAGGGGGTGTGATTACTCACTTGGTGAATATATGCGATGACAAAAGTGGTTACACCGAAATGTAGCGTGAATCTCGAAACTGACCTATTATGAATGATATGATATGTAATGAGTTGCAATGTAATGTTATGCATGCATTTCGTATGCTATTTATACCATTTACGAGTTTTGAAAATATTACTTATCGTCGAAAAATACACTTTTGACGTCTTGACCCTTCAAAAATACACTTTACAAGTTTTTACGTCAAAATGTCATCCTACGATGGTTTTATAATGATTTATGGTGAAATTATCACTTTTCGTCGCAAAACAATGTCGTCGAATTTTCATGAAATTAACAAAATGGCTTTGGAAAACTAGTCGTAAAATGGTGTCGTCGATCGTTAGAGAACGAACTCGACGGTTTTGGAAAGTTTGTATCGATATCTAGAAGTTTCGATTCAGGAGTTTTCGTCCAAAAGGTCTCGATCATAAAGATATTAAGGGTTAAAGTTGGTGGTTTTGCTAATTGTGTGCGAAAATAAGTTTCGCCAATGTTTGAACATCCGTAATTAATTTACCATAACTCCGCTTGACAAACGGCTTTTGTTTTGAAAAATATGGCGATGAACTTGATTTTACTAAAAGACAATTTGTTCCAAAAGTTTTGCATCATAGTTAAAAGCGCAAGCAAACATGGTCGTTATACTAATGTAATACTTGTATCGTAAAAATAATATAGTTTTTCGAAAATAATAGTTACGGCAAGTTTATAAAACGTGCATATATTTGTCGTTTCAAATCCGTTTTCACGTAAAATATGTCCTTAGCTTCGTATCAAGTAAACTAATATATTTTTGATAAGTCGAAATAATTTGTGAAGCTTAAGGCTCGTTTTGACCGAAAATACTAAAACAGCAAAGCTGAATTTTCTGAAAAGTGTTTAATTAAATGTCAAACTTTAAAAATTCACCACGGCTTCGTTATAACTCCGTTTTATCCGTTCAAAAGGCCACGGATTCGTTTTAAAGTATATTTTCTAAATATCAAGGCCAAAATGTCGTACCATCAGTAGGTTTTCCAGAAATTCGAATTAAGGACAGAACACCAAAATATAGTTATCGAAAATAGTTTTTCTCGGACAAAACCTATTCTAATCCCTTCAAATCAACTCCAAAGCTAATCTAATCCTACCATACACCTTCTTAGGGTGTCATGGGTTCCTAATCACCATCAAGACCAAAGAATACTATGGGAATAATTATAGGATGACCATATGTATATATAACTCTAAAATCTTGAAATAAATGGTATAAATCACATAACATGCATATAAGCTCCAAAATGATAAGAAACATATGAAAATGAAAAGGAAACATGAAAATGATAAAACAAGCTTACAAGTGATAGTGATGAGGTGTAAGTAACAAGGATTAGCCTAAATACTCTTGGTTTTATTTCAAAACCTATATAGAGTATACACTAGATTGTTAAACACTTGATCTTGCAAAATTTTGATGATCCCTTGTGTTCTTGATGTGAATCGGTTTGATGGAGAAGAAACAAAGGAGGAAGAAGACTTTTCTAACTACTTCAATTATTTATGTACATGAATGAATGAATAATGAAAGTGTAAGACTTGCAAGTGTATAAATGTTTACAATCAAGAAACCATACCAACTCAATTAATGCATACCCTCATGGCCGGATTTTTGGGGATTGTTTTCTCAAAATATATTTTTTTTTTTTTTTTTTTTTATAATGTGTATAGATACTTGTAATAATTTGTAAGGAAAAGTGTAAGAAAATGTAGTAAATGTAAAGTAAAGTAAATGGTAGATTTTTGGTACAAGTAAATTTTAATAGATCAAAATAGAATGTAATGAGATAATAAAATTGTAAAAATACATTCCTTGTGAAATTTGAGTGATAAAATAATTATCGAGTAATTTTTAAGAAAAGTGTCGTAATAATATAACTTTAACGATTTATATACCAAATAAATTCAAAACACTAGTTAAACTCAAAATATAGTTTTACAACTAAATGTAAGTATAAAAATATGTCGGGATCATTTTGAAAGTAACGGATTAAATATTTAAAATAATAACTCACGCGATAACGTTTATTAAATATAAAATTTACGCCATGAATTTAAAGATGAAATGAAATGCCATGAATGAACTTAATATGATGCATATACACTTAATTTAAGAAATGACAAACAATGAATTTGAGAAATCAATCCAATGACATGATGGTGACGATGAAGAGATTCCCAAGCCCCAACAACAACCTCCTTCTTCTACATCAACAAAGCAACCAGCATCATCATCAAATCCAAAGAAGAAAAAGTCTACTTCAGTTGTGTCATGGTTAGACGAAGACGAATCTGAAAAGTATGAATGGTTTTTGAAGCTCGTTGATGCAACCCCTTAGTTACCGGAAGGCCAAGAGCCGGTAGATGGAAGAACTATGGAGCAGGTCAAAATTATACAAGAAAAGTTCAAGGTGAAAAAGATGACGAAAGCAGAGTTGAAACGAATCAAGAACGACGCTTTTCAACTGCTTAAAGACAGCTCTGCCAGTGCAATTGAAGTCGAATATCATCTCGACAACATTGCACGAGCCATGTCCAACAACATTGATTGGCTCAACCCTGAATCGAATACCGACTTCACCAGACCAGACAAGGCTCCATACTACACCGACTGGACTAAGCCACTACCTACCATTGGCCGACCTGATCAACCAAAAATTCCCTACCGTTATTTTTTCAATAATGACCTGGAATTTCTTTTACACGTTAGCGATGTTAGCACAAAATACGCTACCTCACTCACCTTCCCATTCCCGGCAGCAATCTACTCAAACAACATAGCCATCGAGGAAGAAGCCATACATATGTTTGTTGACCATGTGGAAAAGTATGACCTCGATGCACTGTATGGGATTAATCATTGGCCAGAACGAAGAAGAATCTACTACAGAAGCTGCTAGGTACTTAAATCAAAAAAAGGAAGTGTTCAGTGAAGAACGGATCATTGCAATAATGCATGTTACCCTGTCTTTGAAGTGGGACTACACATTCCTGAAGAAAATAGTAGTCAAACGCCAAGACGAACATGAATATGACTTTTCTGAAGCGGATTTCCTGAGATTGTCGCTCAATGACATTGAAGATATGTACCTTGCCAAGGTACAAGGACGAATGCGACAATTCTCCACCAACATCCAGCTCCAGTACATCAAGTCATTGCTAATATTCATCAGAAGCATTGTGATCCAGGAACGTGTCGAAGATATTCAACTTGCCGTGGAATCGTACCAGAAATGGGTTAATCTCACCATACCATAACTAGACCTTCCCGATATCAACCATCTTGCTCAGTACACCATCATTAAGAAACCATTTGGGGTAGTTTACAGCAGTAAACTTCATCGAAATTGCTTCATGGCGTGAAAGGAGCTTCACAAGTTTTGTGATCATACACTGAAGAAGGTTCGTGATGGTTTGGCATATCGGTTAAAAGAGATTCATGAAGGCATAGGGTCAAAGAAGAGGTGGAATTCTAGGGACATGAGGGATGTGAAGAAGATCATCACCAGGATTGATGAAAGGTTATTTCGTCGGGATCAGATGAGGACTTTGGAGAGCTTCGTAGGTGGACGTCAAAGCATTTCTCTAACAGGCTATCAATGTCCAGACAGGACTCCTAGTGTTATTGCTGGATTGCCTTGTACTCCTTAATCTGTTTCTTTCCTTAATATTTGGATGTGTTGATCTTTATCTGACAATGGTTTGTACACACATAACGATGTACAACCCGTACTTGTAATGAAAGGACCACGTAGTGCGCTTGATTGCCACAATCCTTATAAAAGGAGCAAAGCTTCTTACTTTTGAGTAAAACTAATCAAAACTTTCACTTTCAAAGTTTTGCTCAAAAGAACAAGTACTTCCCCTTATGTTTCTCAAAACCTCAAAAGTTAGTATTACTTGTTGAGGGGGAGTACTTGCTTAAAACTTTGTTCATAAATTGTTCTTCTTCCCACAAAACTCGAAATGGTCATATTCGATATCAAAATTTCATAAAAAATAACATTTATATGCCATTTTTGAGGGGGAGAAAAAATTATGTGATAAGAATTATGTTGTGAATTGCTATTAAATCTTCGTGATTAAGTCTTAACCAATGAATTAATGAGATCTTAAATGTATGTAACTCGAAAAGACTTGTCCGGGACGGGTAATAATTTCAAACTAGTTCGCTAGTGATGTAAACGTGTCTCGCAAAGAACGTGTCCTAGTAGAATGTACCATTCGAGAAACTCTTAGTAGACATGAACCTTGACGGGTTAAACCTCCTCAAAAGGAGTGTTTACAACTTCAAGTCGACCTAGTCGTTGATGTAACCGTGTCTCGCGAGGAATTGTATATCTTGAGTTGATCAATTCTAAAGTCGCTTTCTTCTCTCATCGTGCAGTTTACGTCAAAATACTTAAGCACGTGTGGAGGAGTATTTCGCAAAATACAAAACTCTTTCGGTGGTACAAAATGTTTTACTCATAACCACTCGAGAGATTTTCATGTAAATGGTTTTATGGCAACATAGGTTAGTCATGGAGTTATAAGGTGACTACGGTTAGGAATAACCGTCCTATGATCCGCCAGAGTGGAGGATCTACCCAAGGACACCACAAATAGTTAGAACTTAGAAGTCCTTAGGTATGATTATAAAAAGGAGAAATTGAGAATCGGAGAAAGAAGGAGTTGAAAAATTAAAAAAAAGTAAAGAAAAGGGTGAAAAGAAATGGCCCTCCAAATTATTCAACTTAGGGTAGACACCGGGTTCAATACATACGCTACTGGTTGTCACTAGATGACACTGGTATTGAAGATCAAAGTCGTCATGGACCCAGTGACGCATGCACTAAAACTTCTTAGCCACTCAAGTTTCTCTCAATAGAGGCTTGTTTCATTCTCACAGGGAACCTTACGTAAACTATCGGCTTTCTCTTAGAGATTGCTTTGGTATTGAAGAAGGAGACCTCTCCCTAGTCTCCACTCGGAAAACCAAAGCGCACTATTGAGTCTAGAGCCACGAGATTCATCAAAAGATCTCTTAGGAACACTTGACATTTCATCACTTGTTGTTCAACATTAAGGACGCAAGTGATACATTATCGAGTTCTACGGATCTTAGCAACTGTCGAGAACATTTATGAGAGGTTCGCACATGTGATCCTCGGTGATTGAATGGTAAGTTCGCCATGGTCAACATCTAACACCCACGACGGTGTCACTGGTAACTCCTTGTGGGTTACGCTTAGTGTATCTCAAACGGTCTACGTCGTGGGGTGATGCTTGAATGCCTCAACGACTCACCGAACTCAGGGTGTACTTGTACATCGCGTTATCTCACTTGTGGGACTCTAGTTCAGAACGACCTTTGTGAGAATTAGAGATGTGTTTTCACACTATGTCATTAACACACTCAAGTTCAAACTTGTAAGCGGATTATTTCTAACCCATGTTTTATGTTTTCTTCTTATGGATGCTCGTGGGAGGAAAAGATTGTTGATCGGTTCCAAACCGTCAAGTTTTATCACACAGTTAACCACTTGTGAATGGTTAACCGTAATAAACTTCAAACACTCGTAACCAATGCAATGAAGTCCGGAGAGTTTAGTGTTTCCCAGTCGTTAAGTCCCAACGAGTGCACCTTTGAATCACCAAACGAATAGTGATCGGAGAATTTGAGCGGAAAAGGGTTATGATTGATTATACCCAAAGAAAAAGTTTATAAATTACAGGGCTTAAATGCAAATTAAAGAAAATTAAAAGATAAATTATATTAAATAAACGCTATCACTATTTTTAAAATCGATGTTTTGATTTTTCTTTATAATTTTAAATTAAAAACTACGTAACTTTACAAAAGAAAATGTGAAATTGAAACAAGATTAATCCTAAAAATATAAAATGAACTTTTACAATCCTAATGATAAGAGAAAATTTTAGAAAAAGAAAATTATTTTATGACTATTTATTTAATTATGAAAAATTACGTTTGGTCCCTATGGTATACCCAATATAACAACTTTAGTCCCTAAGTCACTTTTATTACACCGGTATCTAATTTTGAAACTATGCACGCTTTTATACCAATGCCACGTGGCACCACCTCATTGGTCCACGTGGCGACCCGACTCTGACCCGACCCCGACCCGCTTGACCGACCCGACTTGACCCGGTTGACCGACAGGCACGATGCCACGTGGCACCACTCAGGTGGTGACACGTGGCGTTGACCGACCCGTTGACCGGGCTAACCACAAGGACGATTTATGCAAATAACTTTGAGGACTAACGGTGCAAAAATTATTGACGAAGGACTAACAACGCAAAATACTTAACGGACTTAACTAACGCCCATCCAAAATAGGGACCAAAAGCGTGCATAGTTTCAAAATTAGATACTTGTGGTGTAATAAAAGTGACTTAGGGACTAAAGTTGTTATATTGGGCAAACCATAGGGACCAAACGTGTAATTTTTTCTTTAATTATTATTAATTAAAAACTATTTTTACTTTTTTTTTAATAATACCCTAAAATACAAGAAAATATTAAATAAAGCTAGAAAAGTGAAATTATGACTTAGAAAAATCTAAAATAACTAAAGAGAATTTTCAAAACTAATTTTATATTTTTCCGATTATTATTCTATTTTCTATGAATTAAAACTATTTAAAACTAATTAAATTGCTAAAATTTCAAATTAAACTATGAAAATCTGGAAAATTATTTTTTGCTTTTTATATTTATCTTAACCTAGGAAAAATGAAAACTTATTTTTTGAAACTTTTACGATTTATTTGCAATAAAAGCTAATTAAAATGCCTAAAAACTGCTTTTAAATGAGGAAAAATAACAAACAGTCCTGGAAAATTATGAAAAATTCAGGAAAAGTCTAAAATTATATTCTAAGTCTATGAAAAATATAAAAATAGTAGCTTATGTGTGAGAATTTGGAACTGCAGTGACAAGTGCTTATAAATAAGCACTCAAAATAAGCTAAAGGTACCAAATGAGCACCAACTTATCACAGAAGCTATAATAAGCTAAAACTACTAGAAATGAACTAAATTCAACTAATATATACTACTGAAATGCAAACTACAAAGATTTGGTGGTTTAAACTTAAGTGCTAAAACAGATTTTACCTACTAAGTTGCAGCCTAAAAATAAGCTACCCAATAAGCTGGAAATTGAAACCAGATACTGGACTCTCAAGAAGACCTGGCTAGCTACTTAAAAACCAAGAATGAGCCCGAGAGAAGCTCAATTGAGCTTGTGACAAGCTCTGCACAACACTTGTGCACACTCAGTATACACTGAGTCAGTGCACAGGGGACTTTTGCCCTATTTGACAAGCTATTTTGGAGCTTATAGAAAATTACTAAAATTCAACAAAAATCATTTATCAACTCTTGACCAATTGAAGTTTTTAAGCCCTAAGTTCCACTGGAATTGAACCAATAATGAAGCTATGAAAAATCACCCAAGTTGGGTGAAAACTGAGATTTTCAATTTTTGACTTTTGTGAGTTTGATAACTTTGACCAAAATGAGATTTGAGCTTAAATCATGAACCGATTATGATGTTTTAAGGTGAAATAAAGCTATATTAAGCTACTCATCATTATCTAAACACAAATCAAGCCTTTGATTTCACAAATTTCTAACGATTATGAAATGAGGACGGGTTTAGAAGGATTTTGACTTTAAGTTTATGCGAGACAAAGTTTTGACAAATTTGGTTCTAGTTGCCTTTATTAAGACCGAGTATGCGAGTTTAAGCACAAACCAAAGCTTAAGATCAAATAAGCTAACTGACCCAAACACAATTTCAGAAGCAGTTTTGCTACTACTCTACTTGATCCTTTTATTCTAACTTTTAATCCTAATCATTAATTCAACTAACTCCTAAATTATGCTATTTCACCAACAAACTCAATCAAATGAACAATGAGCTTAAAAAATTCAGATTATGACAGATAATGATGTGAAAACTCACTTGTGTCCACAGCCACTATGGCTTGCCAAGAATCAAAGATCCACTATCCTACCTTATTTCAACCCCTATTCAACTCAGAATCAACCCATATCCATTTCCATATCAGCAATTCAGAAGCAAGTCATAATTGAGACTGTGAGTTGACTTTTGTTGACCAATTACCAAAGTTGTTTGAAACTGAATTATAGGCTTACCAAAAGCTATCAATAGCTTAAATAAGCTTATTTGAATTTAAAAATAAGCTACTTGAAGCTTGAATGTAAGAGATTGAAACTGAGTTTCTTAACAAAGGAACATGAAAACATGAAATGTTGTTATAGCCTTGAATTGGTACTTGAAAATGGATTATAATGATAATACAACTTAAGTTGAGTACATAAGAACAGAAGATTACAGCTTTAAACTAAAACTAAGACATTGATATTAAAAACGACATATATGTAAAATGTGAACTAAAAGACTACTCCTCCACTTTCTCTTCTTCCTTCTTCTTATAGCAAAAGGCCTTCTCTCTCTCCTCTGAGCTTTTCCCACTTGATTTCACGACCATTGGATCACTTGAGGACATATTGGCCGTTGATGGCTTTTTCATGAAAAGACTGTTTGACTTTGTGGATGTGAAATTGCAACCTGGGGTGGTGGCATTAATTGTGGTATGTTTAGTTGGTAGATGTGATGATGAGGGAGGAGGGTTGAAGGGATAAGGTCTGAGTTTTGCAGGCAAGTGGTGAAGAAGAAGATAATGGAGGGAAAAGGTTTGAGTCAAACGGGGTTTGACTGGGTATATTAAAAGGCAAAGGTCCAAGGTCCAAAGGGGGAGGTCAAGTAGTATATGGCAGGGGGTCATAAGGGTTTTGGCGGGGGCGAGGTCCAAAGGCTTGTAATACAAGGACCACTTTGCAATTTACATTATTTGAGGACCAAAACGCCACATTTTCAAAGTTGTTTCAAAGGACCAAAATGAAAAGTTTCAATAGTACAAGGACCATAATAGACATTTTCAAACTTCAAGGACTATTTTGCCAATTTTGAAACTTGAAGGACCAAACTTGTAATTTCTCAAAACTTTTGACATTTTTCACCAAAGGACTAATTATGACAACTTATGATTTTTAAAAGGACCTTTGGTGATTTTTCTTTAAAATAAGTGCTCGGGGACTATTTCGACAACTTTTGAAACTTGGGGACCTGAAACTACCAATTATGCAAACTTAGCTCATTTTTCATCGATTTTAAACATTTTGCATCTGAAACATATAAAATGCAAATTTGAGATATTTTCAGATTTTAATGCATTTCTGAGCATTTTTAAAGGTTTTGCAGTTCAGATTTAACCAAAAATGATGAGTATTTACACACTCATCAATCGTGCTGATTCTTCATTTGCTCATACCAACAACATCACAAAAGAAGTTCTCTTAATATCAAAGGCAATACAAAGTCACAATGATTCTTCATCAAATCAAAGAATCTACAAAGTTATAAAGACTCGAGAACTACTTCGCATCTGGAATTCACTGTCATATGAGCATGTGAGCATGTTGGAGAAAGATGTGGAAACGCTGGAGCAACGAAACTGACCTGTAGCTGACAACAACATACTATCACAACCACCACAAAGAACAAAGAATTAAAAGAACAAAGAAATCAAAGACGTCAAAGCAGAATACTTCTAAGAAAACAAGATCCCTACACTGGGGAGATTGTTGGAATCACGACACTTCTTCTCACAAGAAAGAAGAATGTCCGAAGACGTCAATGCAACTATTACATCAGCACCTACATCGTTTCAACATTACTTATATCATCAATTACCAACACTTAGGGGGAGATTGTTGGAATCACTCATAAACTATATTTCAAGTGTTTGTAATTAATATGTAATAGGTTGCTTGATTAGGATTTTATGTTAGTAATTAAGGCAAGACTTATGTAGAAAACCCATAAGCCTTGGCCCAAGCCCAATAAATAGTGGAAGAGACTAGATGTGTTGCCCTAGTCATCTTCCCTATAAATATTCTTGTACACCTTCATTTGAAGGTTGGTTGTTCACTTGTATTCAAATCCTACGCCTAACCTTTCTATATCATACGTGTGTTTTGTGTTAAGTGTTCAACCGATCACTTTCTATCTCATTTCTTCATATTGATGCTTGTGTTACAAACATGGTGACCTAACATAAATTAATACCTCATTAGCATTATTTTTAGTGTCATCATTGAACTTTTTTTTTGTGATAATGCTTGTGGTATTCCGTCATCAGAAGATGGAATATCAACAACATTGATAGTTACAACATCATCATCTTCAATCAATCTTCACGTTTGCGCGTGACAGGGACAGCCTGGACAATTTAAAAATAAGATAAATCTATAATAAATTGTGGATTATTTAGATAAAAAAAAAATATGATGAGAAATTGTCGGTGGAATATATAGTTGCAATGTTACCACGTCATCATCATCAGATATTTCAATAACTGGTATATCTTTCCCGGGCACATCGTTAGAGTTGGACGCCTTAGCATTTTCTTCTTCTTTGGTTGGCTACAACAACAGAAACCAAAAAAAATAAAAGTATACTCATAAAATTCAACTTACAAAAGAAATAAAAAGCAAAAATAACCTTAGTGTTCACCATGTTAAAAAATGTATAAGTATGATATAATGGGGTCAAGATAGTTTTGTTTTATAGGCAATGAAGGTGAAATTATATTAAGAATTTATTTGTAATATATTTTATTTTATATGTAGATTACACATGTTAATGAGAGTTGATTAAATGAAATATTTTCTTCTTTTAAATCAATTATTGTTAAGTAACATGTCATTTCTTAAAATACATAACAAAGGATAATTATTGTGACAAAATACATTTATAAGTCACATATACATTTGACTAATTAAAACTTACTTATCTTTAAAAAAAAAAAAAAAAAAAAAAAAAGCGTAACCGAACAAATACTTGTATCAATATTAATGCAAAACCATCATTGCTCTAAAAAATAGTGTATCCTTGATATATGTGAGAATCCGGGTATGGTTTAAGAGCAACACAAAATCACTACATAATTAACTTTCCATTTTCTTCATTTCAACTAATCTTCTACTCGAAGATCTTCTCTTCCAAAAACAGGTTAGCATCATTCGTTATTTTTTATTTTTTTATTTTTTTATATATTTTTTACATTGTAAGTGTCCTACTAATGTTACGATTCAACATGCATGTCAATTATTTGAATTTACTCATTATTGTTAGAACAAAGAAAATGATTCCATTCCAATAGCCGATTGAGAGTAGATGTTTAGTAGATTTGTAAAGTTAGAGAAGTTTCTTATGTTATTCCATCCTCTGATCATAAGAAAAAGTGTTTGTTAGGATAAATAGGTGCGATCAATAGATTAGTTTTCATGTTTTATGTTTAATTTAAAATGATGGTTATGTTACTAATATAAGTAATTTTATTTTGATTGATATTAGGATTCATATTGTAAAGAACATGTGTAATGCAAGGTATAATAGTAGTTAACTATAATGAAAGATATCCTAAATTGAACTTAGTACTTTTAAATACATGTATGACATAGGTTAGAATTGATTTAATACGGCTTGGTTAAGTAGTTAAGCAAGATCGCGTTATGATCTGATTACAAAAATACCAAGTTAGTATGAAAGTATGTAGAGAAGGTAGGTTCGGTAGATTGTAGATTAGTTGTTAATCTTGAAAAACGCCTTACATGGTATAAGATCGTGAACTATCAATACAATACGTATACGTACTCTAAAACGACTATATGATTATAGGTGTGTCAAACACTTATATATGAATGTCCACATGTAACTTCATGTGAAAAACTTATTCACATTTACACGTTTGTGGTTTTATGAAATAGAATGACCATGCAACTCTTGGTTGAGGCAAACCAATCAAAAATTCAAACACTACAAGTATTTAGTATCTTAAAGACTTATATAACTTATCATTTTATTCAAGAAAATTAAAATTAATACACACACTATATTTTTTAATTTCAGCTTCTTCATACTCTATTTACAGAGGCATTGAAACCTAAGAGCATCTGGATTTACTTAATCCACAATAGAGGAACAAAACATAATGTGTACATAAAGATGGCTTCCGGGAATCGGTTTAAGCTGTAAGGATCTGAGTGGCGCGATTTTTTAGATGTCAGCAAATACACGAACATAGCCACATTCCATTCAATCCGGGAGGAAGAAGACTGTTACTACGTAACAGCGTACAACAATGCTGGATATGAATGCAATGGATACGATCTTGCTCAGGTAGGTTACAGAAAGCGTAGATGCTTGCTTACTTTGGAACAGCTCGACCAATCCCCGGTAATTCTGAACCTATAATATTTACATTTATAACTTTATTAGAAATCTTATGAAAACCAATCTGTTTCATTTCATTTTTTTCATTTTTAAAAATACATGTTACGTAGGCTCTTCCTTGCGGTTTCTTGACATCAACTGATAATCCTCAATTCCGCGTTTGTGTGAGTGGCACGCTGGTATCAACAATCACTCACTGTCAGATTGAGCTGCTGGATGAAGACAAACATGTGCATGTGTTCGGAGGACAAGGATGGAATATTTTAGTGCATGTTCAAAACCTCGTTGCTGGGAGAAGATTGTTTTTCACAAACTTGCTAAACAGTTCTGTTTCCCTGATGCCATTTTATTCGTCTGGTTTGGAGATGCATCATGTTATGGTAGAACGTATGGTACTGAACTGGATAAAGCCCTTCCAGAAAAGCCCTATAGACGGAGGTATGTTAATGAAACTATACGCATAATATATGTAATAACTTGTGACAAACCAAAACATTTGCACATGATATACTTTTTTGTAATTTGTTTTACTTGATATGTAGATAAAAGAATGTCACACATGTGTGAGTGGGAAGGCCACACAGAGCATGAGGATGAGAAGAATTGTTTTTACGTGCCAATTTTGGCGTACGGGACCGAACGAAGTCGTTTGATAAGTGATCCATTCAGATTTTCATTTCCGTCATTATCCTTCACTAAATGGACATATCTAATGCAAGTGAGTTTATAGTATTAGCTATAGGGAGTATATTGTGATATGTCTTAAGACATATACTCGAATTTTATGATTATGAAACGTTTATGGTAACTATAGACCACTTAACGATAACACATCACTTTCGAAAAGTAAGGACTGCGACTGCCATTTTAAGATTATATACAGGGATGGTTTTTGCAATTTACACTAAATCTTATAAAACATATGTTATTAAGGAAAGATTATCATTGTATACAAATATAGCACAAACTGCCTTTCACCGTATAATTTCTAAGAAAGGAACATCATTGCCCATGGAAACAGTGTAATTGTCTACTAATTAATCTTGCGGGTATGCTTAGGATAACTGATCTTGGGCCTAACATCATACTAATTAAAAAGTCATAAAATACCTTGATAACTATAGACCACAATTTTAACTGAGATCACATGTTAGGAGTCTTTAATGACTATGGAGTTAGTGAAGATTGATTGATATTTTAAGTTACGTATGACTATTCTTTATATTGATTACAATACTTTTCATATTAATACAAAACATACCACATGAGTTTGTGAAGGCACATAAGATGTGGAAATACCACAATGCAATTCTGCGATACATTGGAGGTATGGAGTTCTATGTGGATGTTGATCTCGAACACCACAGTGATAGACAAAACAACAAAAGCCATGTGACAATGAATTGCAGGTGGAGGGACGTTGTTCATGACTGTGACAGGGAATCTAACAAAATGGTTAGGTTCAAGCTTGTTGAACGTGTGGCAGTCGTCCGAGCTTCGTTGGGTTCCCGTAAGAAAGCTGTAATCCCTGTCTTTCACATGTGCTAAGACATCAGATGAATGGCAACAAACTTTGTGTGTTTGTTTATGACTAAAACCTGTTATGGTTGGACATGTTTAAGACTATCTATTAGGAATGCTTATGTTTGATATTTTGTGTTTTCGACTGCCTTTCAAAGGCTGGCCTTAGATGGCAATGAACAATATTATATAATAGTTTGTTAGTAAACTAATGATAACTACAACTTCGTTATGGAGTTACTTTTAAGGTTTTCTGACTTGTTTACAAAATAGTTTCTTTTTTTGTGAAGGTTATTTATGCACTTTTCCAATTGCACATGTTTTACTATTAATGTTTTTTGTAAATGTTGAGGAAAGTGTTGATAAATCATGCTTCAAGTTTATAAAAATGCCATTCATTGATAACATCAAGAGAAAATTGCAGTTCATAATGAACACTGGCAATAATATTTCTTTGTTTGGAGCTTTTTGTGTAATTTGCACTCGGAGTTGTCCATTTTGATTAAAGAGAAAGAACAAAGAATGTTGTTGCATTATGTACAACTTTTTTAGAAGATGGCAAATACTAACTTGAAAGAATATAGAAAGTCATAAAGAAATAGTAGTTATTAGAAACATCTATCATAAACAATTCATTAGTACAAAGAATATATTAGATATTAAGTTGAAAGTATATACAAAGTCATAAAATAACTTGAATTCATTAGCCATTAGAAGATGGAAAATACTAACTTGAAAGTATATACAAAGTCATAAAATGAATTGGACAACATCAGTGTACATATTACTACAAATACGAAACTTAATTTAGCTATTAAGTTGGCTTCAATATAGGCCTCATCTTCTTGCAGTTGAAAGCCATGGACCAAACACCAAAGCTTGGTTTCACTTGCATAAGTACTTGTCTTCATCCTCAAAGTATAACTACCTGTTGCCAAACAAACAAACAAAGAACAACCATAGCTGATGTATGAATGGTAAGTATGTAAACACATGTATGACCAAGTAGCAAAGATTAATTATTTCATAAACATAAATTTTTATTCACAATCACAATCAAAAATGGGACTCCCCATTGGCAAACAGAATCAAAAATATCTAAAATGTCTAAAATGCAAACCCATGTATGATAATGTATGAATGGGACTCCCCATTCACAAACAGAATAAAAAATGTCTAAAAACCCTATAGGATGGCATATAATTTCTAAAAGTGATTCGGACTCCCAAATCACAATCAATCAAACACAATATCGAAATGCATAATCAAATACAAAATAGTTTCAAATAAATGTCTTTAAATGTAAACATTGTTGCATGTTTTTAACAGGACTTATCAAGCTTCACTGTTTGGATTTCTCCTCCTTAATCGCCATAAGCTGCCTTTTAATGCTTGAACCATCACTTTCAGGTTCCTCATCAAATGCACGTTTACCACTCTTGGCTGTCTCAACTGGTGTATTATTCTCGTCAGTTTGAGATTTAAGATCCTAAATAGATCAAACAACATCTTAACAATACGTTTCAGGGAAGAGTAGTGTGCAGGTATATAACGAAAAGTATGATGCACTCACCAAAGGACTATTGCAGGAACCACTGAACTCATTTCTTCATTCTCCCATTTAACAGTCAAATGTTGCAGAGTAAACAACGTGTTCAAGAATAAACTATTTCTTATTAGCCAAAAAGATTGTAGAATAATTACCTTAACCGGAGTTGCCGTGGCAACAACTGAGTTAAGAATCTCAGAATCATTCGTCAGGCGCAGGACAGTGAAGACAGGCAAGAGCTTTTTGGCATTGTGCTCGTCGATAGACACTTTGAAAGCGTATCTCTTGCCAACCAAATTTGTGATTTCAGTTGGGAAGTTTTGGTCTTCAACATTCTACATGATAACGATAATGGATTAAAAGATAGTTGCAACTTATCGACACAATTTAAGTATCGAAACTATTCACAATACCTTGCAACCATACTTATCACACAGCTGGTTGGTCGATCTACCAACCATCGCCTGCACCTCATCATTAAACAGAGACAACGAAATCGTCCCTGATTCATCCTTAACTCTAATCTGAAGACGAAATCTAAACACAATTTTGGATCCAAAAATTAGTAATTTGCAACGTATAAAGCTATGTCATGTATGATGTATTCGATTTTAACGATAAATAAGAGGAAGTGCTTACTCAGTTTTGATGGCGTTCACAATGATATAACACTTGGTGCATCTCCACTCATTAGGGGTTTTCATTAACTTACTTTTCGTGTCGATCTCAAGATCAACATACTGACTCTCTTTGACAACTTTCTTGTTGCACTTCCTGCAACCAAGATACCACCATCCTTCCTCCTCATTAATAGCAATTACCGTTCCAACTATCACGCATGCCTGACCCTGAAATTAATGTATTTGGATATTTAATTTATCTAATCATTTGAAACAATCATAAAGATGTGTAGACAATCTTCTTTAATCTGAGTAACATCCAGCAGCTCCACTATGTTTTTGACCTGAAGCTTGTTTAGAAATTCATCCCTTGTAGAGTGTTTGGAATGAGTAGAAATACGGGATGCTGTATTTTCATATTTGGCGGTATCTTGATCAGCAAACAACCTGGAAATAAACAAAATAAGTAAGGATTCATTTACGACAAATTTCTGTTCTACTTAACAAAGGTATATTAAATAACTGTAAACATACCACAGCCTATCTAATTCGACATCCATAATCCTATGGAATGCTTTCGTTCACGTTGACCAAAAACAGCTTTGCCCCATTGTACCCATTTTGAACTCCCATTTTGCCTATTGAAACTAATGTTGAATTAATAGAAATTTAAAAAAAAAATGAATCAAAGTTTATGTAAAAAGAATTGTGTTACCGTCCCAGATCTTTATCATTCCTAATTGTAAAACCAATACGATTTTACCATGGTTCGCACAACCATCAACAAAATCACTAAATTGTTGTGCATACGCACCCCACAAGGTGCATCTAAGCTCATTTCCCCTAAAAAAAAATAACTAACAGTATAAAAGACAGATTTGACGCATTTATGCTACAAACAAATTTGAAAAAAAATATGAAAATGCACTCGACATCAGCAAGTGTCAACGGCTTCTTCTTGCCCGATCTTCTGTTTTTTTCATAGTTGTCGAGATCGTCGGAAGCAACAACATGGCCAATAACATCTAAAAAATAAAATTACAAAGAAATGAGTAACCTTTTATATTATGGGTTGATTTATATTTTTATACATATACTTATCGCAAAAAACAAAAAGGAAAAACCGTAAATATCACGTACCAAACTGGCCATCTTCCTCCTGCTGCAGATCGGTTATTGATTTGAAAGCTCTAAATTCAAACCCATAAACCGAACCACTAAAATCAGCACACGCTTCAATGATTGTGTTGGACAAAAAAATCAGACGAAGTGGTTTTTTGACCATGCGATACTTCGACTGGATCTCTCCAAGACTGTATTGAGAAAGTGTGACAGCAGTGCCTTCTTCGAACTTATGCTTAAACCCATTGACCAATGCCATACGCATAGTAGCCTGCATCTTAGTGCCCCAAAACAAATTGAATATAAAAAACAAATGAATATGATGATGACTTTTATGATTTACATTAACTTTGGTACATATTAAACTTACTTGTTCATCCATAATAACTAATTCCATATTTTTGATCCCTTGTTTGACATACACATCCTGCATCCAATTTCGTACTATTCACACTCGCAGTTTAATGTTGTCTTTAACAGCCGACAAATCATTTATGAAACCTGCAACATATGTAGCCATGGTTTTTGTGTGTATTGGACAGTGATATTGAATAGGTTGGTATATGAAATAACGCATAAAATAAACACATTATATAGGATGAATTCACAAGTAATTTTAGAAGGATTTTAATTTTTAAAAGGATTCTAATCAGAATGATATTTTCATACAAATCAACTAGTTATAATACCCGTGCACGCATAAAATTTTGACAAAAAAAACTATTTTGTATTAATACTGAATATTGTGTCTTTAAAGGTAATTGCATATAATTATATAGTTATAAGTTTCGTGCACGCACGAAGTTTACACATAAATCAAATTTATTTTAACATTTTAGTTCATTATATACACATATAAGAATTTACCCATGAAAATTGTGATATAAGTACAACTGATACTTTTGCACAAGTTTTTTATTATGCATTAATATCTATTAGAATTTGGTAAAATTTTGTTAAAATTTTGTTATTTAAATTTCACTATCGATATTATGTTGTACACATGATGCAAGTTTAATAACACATAATGAGCGTTGATAAAGTTAACGTATACTCCTTAAAGTTTTTAAATTTTCTTTTCTAGATATCCTTATATAAATAAATAAGAATTACATGAGTCCTTGTTATAAGTACAATCGCGTATATTTATTTTTATATTAAAGTAACCCGTGCTTACAATTTGATAATTATATTCCCGTTTTTAGAAATTTAGCCGTATTTAAAATGTAAACTCATGTCCACAAAGGTTAAACTTTTAAAAATGAAATAAATGATTCCTTATTGAACGTATATAGTAAAAAAAATTGATACCTATAATCTTATGCAAATATATATGTTGTTATTTTAAAACAAAACATACATTGTGTTTTTTAAGATATAAAGTATAAAGGGTAAAAAGTATAAGAGAGTATTTGTTTATAATCCAAAGTTATTAAAAAACATGGAGGCTTATAATATTACACTTAACTCTATATAATTTTTAAAAATTCAATCACTAAAGTTTTATTAATTACCTCCTCTTTTATTCAAGTTTTTGTTTTCACAAATTTGACACCTATATTTTTATGTGTTGTTTTTATCTACCAAATTTCTCCACCAAATTTATTAAAGTTTGACTAAAATCAATTTAATTTTGACTTTTATTAACCAATCACATCACATGATTTTGCTTACGTAGCGAAATCGAGCTCTCCTATTGGCACCATTGTTATTTCAATAAGAATGAATTGACAAAATCACTCCGAAATGATGTAATTCCTTTATTATATAAAAGATATTCCCCAAATAATCCTCCTAATTAGTATTAATTTTTACAAACCATTTTTCCCAAATAATAATTTTATTAGGGTTTATTATATAACACTGATTTCTAATCTAATTCGAATTAATCAAAATATAACACTGATTTCTAAGCAATTAAATATAATTTAAACAAAATATAAGTAACAAAACTATTGACTAAAGCAAAAACTTACCTTCATCCTCAAAACGAGTTTACAAAAATTTGCTTTTGGGATTACTTGCTAAAAAAGCACATCCCAAAACGCTCCACATCAAAAACCGGAAAAACCCACATCCTAAAATTAAAATAGCGACTAACCAAAAGCGCGTACAGGATTTTGTTTTGGGGATAACTTGTTGAATACGCATATACCAAATCACACATAATTAAGAAACGGATGATCGAAATTATTGGCTTTACAAAAATAACTGATATGGAAGCGTTTTGAATGAAACTTTTTTGTGTTAACAGAGATTGAATTTGCCAAGAAAAACGAATGCTTCAATCAACTTGTACTATGGATCTAAATTAGGAAGAACACGTATGAAAATTAATTGGGTTTTTAATGTGGTGTGCTTTAGAGGGGTTGTGCAAAACTATCGTTTATTAGATAGTATAGATAGATTAAAAAAATTGTAGGCTGATAATATATCTCCTATATTACATTTATAGGTAGAAACAAGGTATCATAAAAGTTGTCACAAGCAGACTAAATATGGTTGATGGTGGTGTTGGAAATGGATATGAAGGTTGTTCATTGTTATTTACGTACTCGATATTGCTAAAATGCTTAACTAGTTCCTCTGTACCAAATTTGTAAGTCAATAGCTGCTAATTTAATTAGTAAGTAGTAATGAACCGAAATCGATCTCTTTTACATATAGCAACAGAAACCGTTGCGCAACTTTGTATTTGGTCAACAACGTACTTCGTATGTTCATGCAACTTGATGCATTATAACTGGATTTAGCAATGACTTGTTCTACACTATATGGAAATTGTACGTTTGTGGTTAATTGTCAAATTACCACCATATATGGAACGTGAGGAGAAACGTGTCATTGATAAATTCGATACAACGTAATACAGGTCATTGTTTTGTAGTTAATTGTGTTAGTCCATTAAGTCATATTGTGTTGTAATGCCTACTGATTTAAAATTCCATTGGCCTACATAACACAATATGACCTAATGGACTAACACTTACCAATATTACGAATTATAAGTTAGATTAACACGTATTCTTTCCAATTGCGAAATAATGATATCTACTCAATCCATGTACAACTTAATAGATATAATTGACTCGGTAATAAACATAAAAAAGTCATAATTAATAAACAATATAGCCTACATATGTAAGGCTCTTTATAAAACGTAGAAGTTCACCTAGGAATTATGGACAGCTATTTCGAACAGTGCAATCGTTGCCAACACAATGGACCTCTTTTGTGCATGGTTTCTGGTTGAGTTGATTACAATTGCCATTTATTTGGGCATTGCATGAACTTGGCGGGGTGTTGATGGGTTCAATACGATGAACGTCTTTTATGCATGTGTTAATATTGCCTTGACTACAATCGCCACTCATTTGGACACTGCATCCACTTGGCACGTTGTTAACAGGTGGTGTGTTGTCCAGAGGGGAGTGAAGGTGTACCCATGATCTTCGACGAACGAGGAGATGGTTTCCCTTGTACATCGCTAGACCTTTTGGAACGACAAAACTTTCATCGCCAAATCCTTTTTATTTCAACGAAAAATGGAAATATCTGGTTTCATAGCAATAATAACATATCCTTTATTGTTAAACTAATCATGCAGTTTTGTAAAGAGACACCCCTCAATTGTTTAATAACTACATAGGTTCAAATGTTTTGTCGATCTGTCAACAAGACTTAGCAACTACTTGTCACTACTACACAAACTGGTTTTACCCACAAAACTTTACACACGGAAACTAATCTGTGGGAAATTTCTCACGGAATACCGACAAATTACACACCAAATTGTTGACTAAATTTCCGTGGGAAATATGTAGTAATTTTTCCACGGATTTCCCACTATTTAGATACTAAATTGTTGATCAAGTTTTTGTGGGAAATCCGTCACAAGTTTCCCACAGATTTGCCACAAAATTCACACTATTTGTGTTGATTAAAATTCAGTGGGAAACTTGTTGCAAATCTCACACATAATAGCCACAGCCAAAGTCTGTGGCAAATTTTAGCTACATTACTCACGGATTTCACACGGTCTTATCTGATAAAATAACTATGTAATTGGCCTGTGGGAAATCCATGGGAAACTAGCCACGTATTTGCCACAAAATGTAATTTTTTTGTTTGTCATGAATATCTATACGTATATGTTCCGTATGTCCTTTTATGACTTTTATTTTATCTTTAGATGTTTTTATGTAGGTATACGGACGTGTATATGTGTGAACGTGTAATTATATCAAAAATTTAAAAGAAAACGATTATGTTTGTGGAAAAGTCGTCAGTAATTTCCCACAGATTATCCACCAATGTGATAAATCTGTGGGAAATATATGTGTAAATACCCACGGATTTCTCACAAAAATATCGTTTTTATGTTTTGGGGAAGTCGTCGGTAATTTCCCACAGATTACCCACCGATTTCATTAATCTGTGGGAAATTTGTGTGTAAATACCCACAAACTTCCCACAAAAATTATTGTCTTTATGTTTATGTATACTTGTACATTACCACATTACTTAGTATGTCTTTATATGTGTTTTTATTTTCATATTACGTGTGTGTTTATTAGCGCAACTATTTATCTAAGTTTCACAAGTGTATGTGCAGGTTTAGGTATAACCTTTTTATGTAACAAGCCGTTGTATATGTGTGGGTATCTACACGTATATGTTCAATATATTCTTTTATTACCTTCATTCTATTTATATATGTTGTGTTTGTAGGTATACAGACGTGTATACACGTGAACATGTAATTATGTAAAAAACTAAAAGAAAACGATCATGTTTGTGGGAAAGTTGTTGGTAATTTCCTACACTACCAAATTGATAAATCCGTGGGAAATATGTGTGAAAATACCCACAAATTTCCCACAAAAATACCGTTTTTATAGTATACATAGATTGACTTTTATTTAACGGAAAAGACAATTGTTTTTCAATCTTAACTTATTTTGCTATAATGATAAAGAAACAACCGATGCTTTGAAACCCGGTTCGACCCGGCCGGGGTTAACCGGTTGAACCGGTTCCAGCCAAAAAAAGGGTCATATTAAACCAGACTATTAATTCTTGAAACCCAATTAGACCCGTCGGGTTTTAAGTGACTCGGGTTGAACCGATAATACGGTGACTCGACCGAGTCGATTATAGACTCGGTCGTCTAATGATCAAACAAGAATAAACTTAAAGAGTTACAAAAATAAACTTAAAGAGTTAAGCTACAAATGAAACAATAAAAGCTAATCTAAAGTTAGTCAATGTATGTTGACAACTTTTATCAGTAGCAAGAAACACAAATAAAGTTAACATCTTTTTATCTGTAGCAAACCCAAACGATTCATATACCTGATCAAACTAAAAGTAAACTTACTTTACTAAACTACACCCACCACACCATCAACCCACCAAGATCCGCTTGACCCCACCACACGGCTGCCATAATCGCGATGCTACCTGCCTAATTTACGAGCTAGTAGCTGAATCTCGATTAACCTTTAAAGTCGGTGCTCCATCTGTCTGAATTTTGGTATAGCCTTTTCCCAAATTAACCTGATATGTGTATGTGTGTGCAAATGTGTGCGTTTGAATCAATGCATATGTTTGAATATCTGCACATATATGTTTTGTACGTCCGTTATGACCTTCATTGTATCTTTACATATTTTGTATGTAGATATAAAAGGATGGTCTTGTGCGTGAATGTCTAACCATATAAAAAAAGTAAGAAATTGACTAGGTATGTTAGAAATTCGTCGATAATTTCTCAGATTTTACCCGCCATATTAGAAATACGTGGTAATTTCTCACATCTACTTTTTTTTTATTTTAATATTTATGAATTTTCAAATTACTCTTTATATACTAACGAAAGTTAACGTCGTCGTTTAATGTCTAATATGTTTTATGTTTTATTATCATTAACTTTAAGCAAAAGACATGATACATGTACAATATGAGCATAAATGAATATGATAAAAAGTCATATTGGCTACCAATGATCAACTATAGATTAAACAACGACCTTGTCATTTTTTGTATAGGCATAGCTTGAGTTTTTATTTAACAACGACCATCATCGTGTGACTTAACACATCAACCCACACATTTGCATATAATCCAAGGCCCAAATGACCGGTTCAGACCATCGCCAATGCTCCAGCCCAAGGTGATAAACTGATATACCCGATCCAGCTAAGAAAAACCTTATAACCGTTATATGATAGGTAAAACCTAACACACTTTTCATTTTACTTTGACCTAAACTTAGGTATTCTATCCGCCTCCCACTAAAAACATTTGTCATCACCAAACTTTAATCTCATCTCAATCCATCTCATCTCCACATCAAAACTGATTCATCAAATCTTCATTCAGACGCAACTCACACCCATCTCTATTATCAAATCGAATCAAATATCACATCTCATCTCCATTAAAACACCTTTCTCTTCTATTATAAAGAACGGCTGAAGAACTTCAAGGTTTGTACTTCAAGGTCTTTAATGATCTCAGGTAGGTGTTATTGTTGTGAAAATCGAACTAAAGATGGAGGGTAACATAATTGTTATTTATCTAAATCTTTATATTCGGATATTAAGGAAACAAGGTTTCCAAAAGAATCGATGATGATGGAAGGTTCAATTGAAAAGTCTTTTTAAAAGATTAAAAAAAATTGAACTAAAGTACGGGAGGAGAAAGTAGAGGGAGGGAGGAGGAGATTCATCCACAAACACTACTCGTACCACCACCACCACAAGTGACTGAAGTACGGGCAATATGTGTGACGAACGCCGAACAACACTCGAGCCATTCATGGTATGTTTACTTTCTAGATCTCGAAGCGTCGAAGTGATATATGCAGATCTATGGAGTTTTTAAGTTTTTGTATCTAATAATTTATGTTGTGCTATTGTTATATCTTAGAGTAATATTTTCCGATCTAAATAGCTTAACAGCTTGTCTTTATTGGCTTTTTTATTTTGGATGTATGCACTTATCTAGTTATGTATTTTGTTGAACATGCGCAGGTTGGTCGGAAAACTGGTCACAAGGCTAAGAGCCTAAGATGGATGGATTATGAAGATAAGAGAAAATTTACATTACATAATATAGATATTGTAGTGTTAGGAAAGAAAGATAGGATAATTGTTGTATTCGAAATATTATGTAAATAGGGTTCTAACTTGTAACTGGGTTGAGTATATTTATATTGAAATACATCATTTTTTTTAGAATACGACTTCTTGTGTTTTTTAGCCATATAGTGGGAAATTTATCACAAAATTCTCAAATATTTGTTTGGGGGAAATTTATTTTCTGTGGGAAATGTGTCATAAAACCGTTAGAAATTATAGTGTGAAAATTGTTGGAAATTTGTGGCAAAAAAGCCACGGATATGTGTGAAAAATAGCTACTAAAAACTGTGGGAAATTTCGTGACTAATCTGTGAGAGAAATAGTAGTGTGAAATCGTTGGAAATTTGTGGCAAAAAACCACGGATATGTGTGGAAAATGGCTACTAGAAATTGTGGAATTTCGTGAGAAATTTGTGGGAAAGTAAACCCACGGATTATCCACAATAATATTCGTGGAAATAGTCAACGCCATGAAAATCATGGAAAATATTTACCCATCGGGTTTTTACACGGAACAATTCCGTGAAATCCGTGGAAAAGGCCCTTTCCCACGGGATTTGCTACTGATTTTGCCGTGGGAAAAACCTGTTTGTGTAGTAGTGTGTAGGTCATGGCTGACTGAAGACCCGTAGCGACACAAAAAGTGTGGGGGCTAAATATGTTAATTTTTCGTTTGTTTTAAGCGGCGTCATTTCAATCAAAACTAGTGAGATGCTAGAAAATTTTAAGTTAATAACAGGAGTGGATGATGGTTTGTAAAGCCAATCAATTGATACATTTTTACATCTATGCATTAAAGAAAAGAATGGGTCTTCACATTAGCTATGAGTAAGTCTTTGTTTAGCCGCCACTACAAAAAAATACCTTTATTCTTCACACTTATTTTACTACGGTATGGTCAAGTGTGGACATTTCTTTATATAGATAATAATTTTGCAACATAATATGTGTCACAAATATTTTAAAAATTAATCCACATATATAAGTGTCTACAATTACAATAAAGCTACACTTATATGTGTAGCAAATGTTTCCACACTTTTTATTATAAACATTTTTTGCAATTTTGCCGCACTTTTAAGATTGAACATTCAAAATGTGGAATTCTGTTTGTTGATATAACGTAAAACAGGTCATTGCTAGGACAATTAACCACAAAGCGTACACTTTCCATTTATGAAAAGAGGTCGGAAGTTGCATGAACAATATGGACTAACAGTAAGTAGCACCAATACGAGCTAAGTTTTATTGAAAAAATTTGTGCTCAAGTATATCATAGAATGTAAAACAATTATGGCTAATCAGATATTTGAAGTCAAAATTAACTATGATTAATCATAGTTAATTTTAACTATGATTAATATTATGCACTGATCGAAGCAAGAGATAAGAGAAGAGTTTCACGTACCTTAACTTTTGAAACATTTACTTTAAACATATGGCTTGAAACAATTAATCAACTCCACAATTATATGCGGTTGATATGCAGATACTCAATCCATCCAGGTGTGATAGATATTGATGGTTAAAAAACGAGTTAAAAAACTAAAAGCCTCAGTTTGAACTTGGTTTAGGCCACCGTAGGCCTTGGGACGGCCCTGTAGATAGTATACAAATTACCAAATGGCTTATAGCCTAGCGGTACGTATAGTATCTGGTTGTATATGCTCTTATGCTGTGAGATCTCATCAATCAACTAGTTTTGGCTTCAGTATTCTCGTATGAACATTTGCATGCATGAGATATTTGTAGTATAATATAGTCTGAGTTCTGTTTTTCTAAAAGATTCGAAAAAAAAATAGTTTACAAACTCGCATAGGAAGCTAACCCGTTGTGTGCTTTAGAGAGCCCCAAGTTCTGAAACAATTTTTCGACTTACTCACATACAAGAAACAATATAGATTGTACAACTTCTTGATAGTCGGTGAAAAAGTTTAGTGCTCGAAATATAACAACCACAAATTTTAGAAATAATTGTCAATAAAATTTATTTCACGATTGCGATTACAAAATTTTGGCTTAGGAACAATTAACTGAGTAAATTAACGTGATCTTGTATTCTTCTAAACATAATTTCCGACTGAGAGTTGCAAAAAAAAACACATAAAACCTTGACTTCGGAAGATTTCTATTTACGAATATAGGAAAGTTTCCACAAAAGTATGTACATTTTCTTAGTTGTCGCGAGAAGAGTATATATTACTTCAGATATCAACGTCCTTTTGCAAAAGACTCTTGTATGAGTGTATAGTGGCTCCTTAGGAAGTGAGTCTTAAACTAGATCGATTGGTTTGATGATATATGTAAAGCACTATGTAACTAATCTTCTTCTATCAATCTCCCAGTGACTTCAATTTCTAATTTTATATACAATCACGCTGGACAAAATAATTATGCTGATAATATATCTCCTATATTACATTTATAGGTAGAAACAAGGTATCAGAAAATTTGTCACAAGCAGACTAAGTATTGTTGATGAGGTGTTGGAAATGAAGGTTGTTCATTGTTATTTACGTACTCGATATTGCTAAAATGCTTAACTAGTTCCTCTATACCAAATTTTTTAAGTCAATAGATGCTAATTTAATTAGTAAGTAGTAATGAACCGAAATCGATCTCTTTTACATATAGCAGCAGAAACCGTTGCGCAACTTTGTATTTGGTCAACAACGTGCTTCCTTTGTTTATGTAACTGTTGGTTTGTGGGAGTTTAAAACACACGTAAACGGCTATACATGCATGCAACTTGACCCGATATGCATGTTACTTGACCCATGGACTATTCTTTGGATTGAACTTGGGTCGAAAGTGGACAACCTTGGGCCTTGGGATTCACTGATTGGGCAAGAGAGGACAAAGGGGTGTTTGGGTTTTAGACTTGTCGACCAAGTCATAGCCCAAGACAAGGGCGGTTTGGTTTTGTATATAAACAAACGCACCCTTCCTCACATGTACGCATAATCTATAACCTAAAACTATCCCTAACCGATCATAGCTCCTTGCTACAATTCCTAGTCGATTTTCTCACAAGTCGATTAGGGTTTCTTGGTTTGTTTAAAACCTAAACTTGCATCGTACTCAATCCAAGTGTTTAGAAGTTTGTTGGTGGTTTCTTGTTTCGTTCCTAGTCGAATAAGCAGCAGAAAAGGTGTTTTTGGTTTTCGGTCGTGTACTTTCGGACAACAAGCGAAGATATATCGGACCCTTTTGTCCGATATCGGGTAAAGGTTGGTTAAAACATGTTCATCGAGCGATCTCTCGGAGAAAGAAGAAGCTTGGTCTTGGGGTTTTTCTTGTTCGTGTGGTATTCAACTGAATTCAAGTGTTGATTGGGTTTATACGTTCTCGACTAGCTCTTTTTCGAACGTATTCGGTTTTTCGTGTTTGTGTGTGATACTCGTAGAGGTATCTAATTTTGATACTAGGGTTTTATATTAGATTTCTTGTTCGTTCACTTGCGTTCAATAATCGCCAAAGGTTAGTTTTCTTAATTTACCTTTTATTCGTTATTGTTTATTAAATACGTGTTAATCTAATTGCTTAACTAGATCCTAATTCCGTTGCGTACTCGTTGCGTTACTTGGTTAACTAGATTCTAAAATCCCAACGTGGCATCACGAGTCAACTCGTTTTTGCGATTATGGGTTACACGTTTCTTTTAATAAACATGTTTAAAAGGTTGCATGAAACTAATTTAGTTATTCGTTTTATTTTGTTTTGACAACTATATGCAATACTTGTCAATTATTAATAAAAATAACTAGTCACACACAAATTAAATTAAATTGTTAATTAGAATTAATTTGTTAATTAGAATTACTTGTTAATTTAATTAATTAATTAGAATTAATTAATTGTTAATAAATTATAATGAATTACATATTGTTATTAAATACATAAAATAGCGTAATTACTTGTTAATTGAGATTGCCATGTTTTTTATGTGTTTTCCGGCCATAAGACCCACTCAATTGCTTTTTGTGATGTATGGGGCGATCTAGGTATTACACCTAGTGACGGTCTTATGGTTCTCCTTTTGGGGAAGACTCGCAAGAGAACTCGGAACAATATGTGTTTATATATTGATGTTTATGCTTATATGTTTGTGATTCCATTATGTGCATTATTACTTGCTTTGACACCTAATTGTATGCAATATGGAATAATACATATCGTAACCATAACATTAATATTGGTCTTTATTTACACGCCTAAATATCATGCTCATTGTGACCTGCTATTTGATTCGTGGAAAATCGTTTTTGTAAAATAAAGTGACCTAATATAATGAAACACGTTTTCAAGAATTTAAAAACTAGACGCTATGGACACTTGGGATGTACGGCTCACCCACTAGAACAAACTATAAAGGGGTTTAAAGAGGTGCGCATAGTCACACCGAAAGGATGTCTAGGTTATTGCTTCAGCGCTTACCTGGTCCTCTGCCTCCCTGTGCGTTCGATTGGAGCTACCGTGAACCATGATGATCACTACAGTGTCATTACCAAAAGTTTTAAAATTAGTGTTACAAAGTTGTTTTGCATGCTTCTTTGTACACGACTTTTACCACATTTATGTGCATACCTATTTGTTAATTTTAAGTCTATGCCATCCAACTATGAACACGTGCATTTGGATTGACTTCTCTGGTCAGACCTAAGGGCCTTTCCAACCCATGGTGATTATTTCGCTTAGGTCAGACCTTTGGTTATTTTTACACGTTCATACTTGGTCGACTTATTTCGAGTTGGCTTGGTCAGACCTTGAACCCGAGGCATAAGATGAGAACTAAACATGCTTTTGACATTATTACTTGATACTAATGCCTTAAACAGTCTCATAAAGTCTAAGAGTTGCATTATGCAATTAACGCTCGTCGCTTACCTCTTGTCCTATTTTTTTACGCACTGGTCAGACCTCTGGTAATTAAGTGGGAGTGCAAGATGGATCTTAGTCTTATTAGTAATTAATTGGGTAGTTAATTCTTTTAAGAATGTAATTATCGAAAATACTAATTATTTGAACTTTTCAAAATTGTAGATGACTACTTCAGTCGGAAACAGTTCGGTACTCAGGAGTTTCTTTGAGAAACAAAAACTCACTGGACCTAACTTCATTGATTGGTATCGCCAGCTTCGCATTATACTATCAGCTGAAGATAAGGAAACTTATTTGGAGCATCCTATACCTACAGCACCTGTTGCTACTCCTGGCCACCCTATCCCTGCTGAGCCCTTGCATTTCACTTGCTTAGGTCAAAGGCTCAAAGGATATAGATGCGTTCATGGTCATGACCATGGAGTTAGAGATCCAACTAAATCTAACTCATCTTGGTGCTTATGACATGCTTTAGGAGTTGAAGTCTATGTTCTCCCAACAGGCAGAGCAAAAGCTTCTACAAACTGCACGTGAATTTCACGCTTGCAAGCAGGAAGAGGGTCAATCGGTTAGCTCATATGTTCTAAAGATGAAGAGCTACATTGACAACTTGGAACGTCTTGGTCACCCAGTTACTCTGAACTATGGAGTTAGTTTGATCCTAATCGGTCTTTCTAAAGAGTACATTACGTTTGTGCAGAACTTTAATATGCACAACATGGGGAAGACTGTGAATGAACTACATGCTATGCTTAAGCAACATGAGCAGACGTTGCCAAAGAAAGATGTTGCACCTGCACTACATTATGTACGTGGGGGTGGTGGTAAGGTCCAGAAAAACCACAAAAAGAATAAATCGTTTAAAGTCGCTAAGGGAATCGTGGAAATGGAAACAACAAGTTTGGTTATGCTCACGAGTATAAGCCATACAATGCTTCTACTTCCAAACCCAAGATTCCTCCACCACCCAAGAAGGATAATCCAACAAAGGACGCTACACATCACCGGTGTGGTGAGACAGGACATTGGAGAAGGAATTGTCCCAATATCTCACCGAGTTAATGAAAAGAAGAAATCTCTTGCAGCTAGTTCTTGGTATTTTCACTATAGAACTCTACTCTTTCCTAAATCATCCTTAGTATATGACACTTGGTTGTGGTACTCACATCCGTAATACTACTCGGGGTCTCGGGGAAGTAGGAAGCTGAAACCAGGAGCTTTTAGTCTGTACGTGGGCAATGGTCAACGGGCAGGAGTTGAAGCAATTGGAGTTTTTCATTTATGTCTCCCTAGCGGATTAGTTATTGTCTTAAATGATTGTCACTATGCTCCCTCTATTACTAGAGGGATTATTTCAGTTTCTCGTTTGTATGATGATGGTTTTATTAACCGTTTTGAATCGAATAATGCTATTTCAGTTTCTAAGAATAACGTTGTTTATTTTACTGCTATTCCTCGTAATGGTATTTATGAAATTGATATGTCTTGTTCGAATACAAATGAATGTTCTATGTTTGCTGTAAGCAATAAAAGAGCCAAGTCAAACTTGGACTCTGCTCTCTTGTGGCATGGTCGTCTTGGACACATTAGCAAGAAACGCATGGAGAAGTTGCAACACGATGGACTTCTCAACTCATCTGACATTTAGTCACTAGAAAAGTGTGTTACTTGCATGTCTGGTAAGATGGCAAGAAAACCTTATACACATCAAGTAGAAAGGGCTAAAGATCTACTTGGACTTATACACTCAGATGTATGTAGCCCATTTAGAATCACATCAAGACAAGGAGAAAATTACTTTGTGACTTTCATTGACGACTATAGTCGGTATGGTTATGTTTACTTGCTGAAACATAAACATGAAGTGTTTGAAACATTTAAGGTGTTTCAAAAGGAAGCAGAAAACCAACTCGGGAAGACCATAAAATCACTACGTTCTAATCGTGGAGGTGAACATATGAGTCAAGAGTTTTTGGATCATCCGAAGGAGCATGGGATTATTGCCCATCGAACTCCTCCTTATACTCCACAACACAATGGTGTATCGAGAGGAGAAATCGAACCACCTTGACATGGTGCGTTCTATGATGAAACAAACTACTCTTCCAAAGTCCTTTTGGGATTATGCCCTTGAGTCTGCTGCACGCATTCTCAATATGGTTTCAACTAAGAAGGTTGAAAAGACACCATACAAAGTATGGCATGGGCAAGCCCCTAAGCTGTCTTACTTAAAAGTCTGGGGTTGTGAGGCTCTTGTTAAGCGTGATACACTTACCAAACCTGACAAACTTGAACCTAGAGCTGTTAAGTGTATCTTTGTAGGATACCCTAAGGAAACTATGGGATATTCTTTCTATCTTCCATCTGAGAACAAAGTTATTGTTGCTCGAAATGCTGAGTTCTTTGAGAATGATCTTATGGATCTTGAAGCAAGTGGGAGTTTAGAAGATCTTGAAATAATTCAAGATGAAGATACAAATCCTTCTTTAGACACTAGCATTCATCATGATGAGGAGGATCAAGAAATTGAAGAACCTCAAAGTGATATTGTTCCCATTCGAAAGTCCACTAGGACACGCCGTGCTCCTGACCGTATGTGTTTATACATTGACGCTGAGGAACATGAGTTAGGGGATCTTGGTGAACCCAATAACTATAAAGCTGCATTGCTGGATCCTGAATCCAAGAAATGGCTTGATGCAATGAATGTGGAAATGCAATCCATGAAAGACAATGATGTCTGGGTTTTAGTTGAGCTTCCTCCTAACTGCAAGACAGTTGGCAGCAAGTGGCTCTTCAAGAAGAAAACCGACATGGATGGTAAGGTATACACCTTTAAAGCTCGTCTTGTAGCAAAGGGCTTCACTCAAACCTACGGGATTGATTATGAAGAAACCTTTTCTCCTGTAGCAGACATTAGAGCTATAAGGATTCTCATAGCTATAGCGGCGTTCTATGACTTTGAGATATGGCAAATGGACGTCAAAACCGCCTTCCTCAATGGACATCTTTACGAAGAGGTCTATATGGAGCAACCTGAGGGTTTTGTTGATCCTAAATATCCTAACCGTGTATGCAAGCTCAAGCGTTCCATTTATGGACTTAAGCAAGCATCGAGGCAATGGAATAAACGTTTTGATGATGAGATCAAGAAATTTGGATTTTCTCAAAATCAAGATGAGCCATGTGTATATCAGAAAGCTAGTGGGAGTTATGTCACTTTCCTAATTCTATATGTTGATGACATATTGCTTATGGGAAACAACATTCCAATGTTACAAGATGTAAAATCCTATCTTGGAAGATGTTTCGCCATGAAAGATTTAGGTGAAGCTGCATATATTCTTGGAATCAAGATCTATCGAGACAGATCTAAACGATTAATTGGTTTATGTCAAAGTGCTTACATTGAGAAAATCTTGAAGAGATTTTGTATGGAGAAGTCTAAACGTGGAGCTATCCCAATGCAAGAAGAGCCTAAATTGAGTAAGTCACAAGGTGCCGAGACACCGCTTTCGAAAAGAGCGCATGCAAAGAGTTCCTTATGCTTACGCTATAGGTTCTATTATGTATGCTATGAGATGTACTCATCCCGATGTTGCGTTCGCGAGAATGTGACAAGCCGATTTCAACGTAATCCGGTGAACTTCATCGATCGCTGAAAAATATTCTTAAGTATTTACGCAATACTAAGGATATGTTTATGGTTTATGGAGGAGAGGAAGAACAAGAGCTCGGGTTTCTTGCTACACCGATCTTTGGATATCTGACGATCTTGACGACTTAAAATCTCGGACTGGATATGTATTTGTTCTAAATGGAGGTGTTGTTGATTGGAAAAGCACAAAGCAAAGTATCTTTGCTACTTCATCTACGTGTGAGTATATTGTTGCTTGTGATGCATCAAAAGAGGTCAGTATGGATTCAGAAATTCATTTATGGGTTGAACATTGTTCCCACAATTGAAGAACCCATAAATATGTATTGTGACAATACTGGAGCCATTACTATAGCTAATGAAAGCGGAATCACTAAAGGTGCTAGACATTATCGCGCTAAAGTTCATTATCTTCGAGAGACCATTGAAATGGGCGATGTGAAGATATTAAAGGTTCACACAGATGACAATCTAGCTGATCCATTTACGAAAGCTTTGAAGTATCCTAAGCATTCTAAATTGACTAGAGATATAGGTTTGGTACCTGCTAGTAGTCTCATGTAAACTGTGTGTTAATTAGTATTTGGATAATTTGGAATTGTAAGACAGTTATTATTTTCTGATTAATAAAGATACGAGGTATTTGTTATTATATTCATATAAATCTGTTATTCCATATTTGCATGTTTAATCCATGAAATGATTTATCATTCTAAATATGTCCATTGTCGGTTAACAATATGGGAATATTGTTATGTAAGGCAAATGTGAGTGTTGGTTATAATTCTAACGAGAATTTGGATTGTTCCCGCCAAACTCATATGTATTCACTAGAGATGCATATTGGATTCCCCAACTTTCAAACATTTACTTTTGGATCCTTGTCATAAGTAAAATATTGAAAATGGTTTGTTATCTTCATCCTTAGACTTGAGATACAAGTAAGTTACATTATGTGTGGATATCATTTTTGTAAGTATCGCAAAATGCTATCTCGAATAAGGTAGTTATAAAGGCTATATTTCGGAGTGATGTGAGCGGCATCCACAACACTTGTAGTCAATAAAGGATTTGTTACTCCACTTGATATGTGAGAAAGATACCATGGCGCCTCTCCAGTTTTAATCGGATAAATGTTTGGCGGACCCAAAGGGTAATGCAAGATGATTCTTGATTACATTTGGTATATCTGAATTAAAATCTATAACGAGATTCTAAATGGTTAAACTATATGGAATGATTTAAGATCCATATCCATGGTTTAACGGTATCTATAAGAAAAGATGATTAAAGCAAGACATTGAATGACCATGCTACTGAGAAACTTTTATGAAACTATTCTCTCAGACACTTTTAGTTAAAAAGCGAGTGAGAGCGTTGCTAGGCGTTTCCGTCGTTAGTTTTGTGTGCCATTCGACACACCAACTCCCAAGTGGGAGCTGTTGGTTTGTGGGAGTTTAAAACACACGTAAACGGCTAAGAGTGTGTGAGCCTATGGGGGCACACACGATAAACACGAGTGTATGTGTTGAACGTAATATACTTGAATATATACCCGATATGCATGTAACTTGACCCGATCACATTATATGACCCATGGACTATTTGTTTAATTGAACTTGGGTCGAATTGGATGGACAACCTTGGGCCTTGATGTCCATCACCGATCGGGCAGAGGACAAAGTTTGTTTGGGTTTTAGACTTGTCGACCAAGTCAATATCCAAACAAGGTCGGTTTGTTTTGCTATAAAAGCAAACACACCCTTCCTCACATTGTACGCATAATCTATATCCTAAAACTACCCCTAACCGATTCTAAGCTCCTGCTTTATATTCCTAATCGACTTTCTCAAAGTCGATTAGGTTTGTTTGGTTTGTTTGTGTTCTAAACTTGCATCGATACCTCAATCCAAGTGTTTAGAAGTTTCATTGGTGGTTTCTTGTTGGTTCCTAGTCTCGAACAAGCAGCAAAGAAAAGGTGGTTTTTTGTTCTTTTCGTCGTGGGGTTTCTGGACAAAGCAAGCGGATATATCGGACCCTTTTGTCCGATATCGGGTAAAGGTTGGTTTTATTGTTCATCGAACAATAAACTTCTCGGATAAGAAAAGGAAGCTTGGTCTTTTGGGTTTTCTTGTTCGTGTGATATTCAAGTGAGTTCAAGTGTTGATTGGGTTTTACGTTCTCGACTAGCTCTTTATCGAACGTATTCGGTTTTCGTGTTTGTGTGTGATACTCGTAGAGGTATCTAATTTTGATACTAAGGGTTTCTATTGGTTTTCTTGTTCGTTCACTTGCGTGCATTAATCGCCAAAGGTTAGTTTCCTAATTTACCTTTTATTCATTATTGTTTATTAATACGTGTTTAACCTAATTGCGATAACTAGATCCAAATCCGATGCGTACTCGTATGCGTTACTTGGCTAACGTAGTTCTAAAATCCCAACAATGTTAATACAAATATCGCCATTAAACGTTATTTATATTTTTGATCTTTACCTAAGTTTTGTTAACGACAAAAGTAAATTTAATTTGTATAAAAGCTTAAAGCTTGTCAAGTTTAATAGATATTAAAACAAGCTTTTTCAAACAATATCTTCATCATTTAAGCATTTACATTGTGACTAATCATATCTCAATATGAGTCTAAGCATAATGTATGATAGTAGTTTTAGAATGTTTTAGTTTCTTAAAACTAAACATTACTTATGCATTTGCATATTTCTAAAATAGAAAGACAACACATGACATCATGTAATGCATCATGGAAATCATTGAAAGATTTCATTAGATATTTTGTGTGGATTTGTACTCTTCATATCTTACACAATCTTACATAGATATGGTTGACTTTGGCAAGATCTTGATATCTTGGTCGCCGACCGGCGGCACCAAAATCCACAACGGGCGGAACCCTTTAAGGGGTCCGCGGTCCGTGGATGTCATTGATGGTTTTGGCTATAAATAGCAAAGCCAAACCAAGTAGTTTTTCATCCCTTTCTATCATACTCTCATACATATCTTCTCTAACCTTTCTAACTCGGTTTCATATCATATTAGTGATCTCTTTGTAGCAAAGAAGATCAAGTCACATTCAAGCTTCAAACGAGAAGTTGGAAGTCTTGTTTGTTTAGTGTTGTATGATCTAGTGTTGATTCATACTTCATTGTTGTATTAAACCATCATAATCTTGTGAGTGTGAGTGGTTAGTATTTTAGTCCTCAAAATACATTGTGTGTGGAGTAGTTGTACCCTTGGAAAGAACTCGACATCTAGCTTAGTGTCGGAAATAGTGTGTTTAAGTGTAAAGGTTTTCTCCGCGGTGAAAGGAGCTTGTTGACTAGTGAAGTTAAACTCGAGTGTGAGACTCGGGAGTGGAGTAGGCAAGGAAAAAGAGTCCTTGTAGACCGAACCACTATAAACAACTTGTTGTGGTTTGATCATTTCTTTCCTTATTTACTCTTTACATATTGCTTGCATATTTCATCAACATATCCAAGATCAATATCAATTGATCTTTCAATAAGTTTCAAAACAAAGTTTTTAATTGGTAAACTATTCAACCCCTTCTAGTTTTCTACAATTGGTACCAGAGCCTCGTTGCTCAAGAATTTCTAAAATAACTTGTATTTTATAAACTTGAAACGATCCATGGATTCTCGAAACTTTAAAGAAGGGCAATCTATGCAAAGACCACCACTCTTTGAAACCAATGGATTTATCTATTGAAAACCGCTTTGAAACATATGTAAAATCAAAAGATATAGATCTTTGGTTTATTATTGTTAAAGGGATTTTAGTTCTACAACAAAGGATATTTCGTTGATGAACAAAAGAAATTAGTTGCTAAAAATAATGAAGCTAAAATGATGCTTTATAATGCTTTACCTAGAAAAGAATATGAAAGAATTTTTATGTGTGAAACCGCCAAAGATATTTGGGAATCTTTAATTGTTACACATCAAGGTAATTCACAAGTCAAGGATAACAAAATTGATCTTCTTGTTCAACAATATGAACAATTTGTTATCCTCAAGATGAAACCATTGATTGTGGCTTTGCTCGCTTTAATACTATTATTACATCACTTAAAGCACTTGATGAATCTTTTCGTAGTAAGAACTTTGTCGAAATTTCTTAGAGCACTTCATCCCAAATGGAGAGCTAAAGTGACCGCTATTGAAGAATCAAAAGATCTCTCAAAATGTCACTAGACGAGCTAATTGGCAACCTCAAAGTTCACGAAATGGTAATGGAGAAAGATTCGAGATCATCAAAGGAAGAAGGAGAAGATCAAACCGCTGCTCTAAAAGCAAAGGCGGAATCAAGCGATGACGACGAATCTTGCTCCGTAGTGAAGATGAGGAGTATGCCATGGCCGTTAGAGATTTTAAGAAGTTCTTTAGAAGAAGAGGAAAGTTTGTAAGACAACCTCGAGAAGAAAAGAAGCCATTCCGAAAAGATCGGGATGATAAAAGGGTAAAGGTGAAAGAAAGTGTTTTAGATGTGGTGATGCAAGTCATCTCATAGAGAATGTCCCAAGCCACCTAAAAGCAAAACTCAACGAGCTTTTGTAAGTGGTGCTTGGAGTGATAGTGAAGACGATGAAGAATCAAGCAAGGAAGAGATCGCTCTAATGGCACATGAGTCAAACGAGGTACTTTCCGACTCTTCTTATTCTTCTATTGATGATGACACTTTGCAAAAACAATATAATCAATTGTGTGAGCTAAGTCTAAAATCATAACTAAAAATAAATTTTAAAACCAAAAGGAATTTTTGGAAAATGAAGTTTATGAGTTGAAAGAAAAGCAAAACGACTTGAAAAGGAAAAGCAAATGACGATGATTGTAAATCATGTCAAGAGCTTAATCTTGAAATAGAAAACTAAAGCTCACACAAGATGTTCTAATCGAACAAAATTCTAAATTTAAAAGGTTTAACAAAACATCGCACTTGCCGATGAAATAGTTAAAATACATAAAACACCGTGAGATATGAATGGGCTAGGATTTAATGAAGTATTAATTCCAAAGAGTCAAAACAAAACGGTCGAAAAGGACGAACATCTCGTCAAAATCACGCCGAAGATAAAGACGGACCGACGGAACCAAAATAAGGGTTCCGTCTGCTGAACAAAATGGTGCCGTGGGTACTTCAAACAGATGTAATGTTCGCAATACGGACCGCATCAATTTGTCAAAGTAACAAAGAAAACCAATGATAGTGTTAAACTAAAACCACCGTTACATCGTGAGTAGGACTTGCCAAAATGAATTTAGATCAAAACTACTCAACAACGATATAAAACACCTTTGCCAAACGCCTTTCCTAAGAGCAACCACAACATACAACCCAACTACCAACACAACGGTTGGAATCAAAACTTTCCTAGACCATATCAAACTCCAGATTACATGTCATGGAACTCTTACCCATCATTTCCATACATGAATCAAATAAATGGTATGTTTAACCCAAACGGACCCATGAGATATTGGGGACCAAATGCTTGAGTTATTTGCTTCTTAGGTATGCTTGAAAGTTGGATTGGAACCTGATGAATGGATAAAAGATAGTGGATGCTCACGACATATGACGGGCAACAAAGTCTCTTCTCATCATACCAAGAGTATGACGGAGGTAATGTCACTTTGGTAGCAATCTCAAAAGCAAAATCATTGGCAAAGGTACGATTGCTCATAACTCCCTAACTATTGAAAATGTTGCTCATGTAGATAGGTTAGGATTTAATCTACTTAGTATTAGCCAATTATGTGATAAAAAGTATAAAGTACTATTTGATGAAAATGGTAGTAAAATACTAAAAGATAGTATCACCATAGCTAAAGGAGTTAGGAAAAATAATATATACGCCATGAAAATAGATAAAACATCTAATGACAAACTTTGCCTAACAACATTAGACGATAGCTCATCTCTTTGGCATAGACGCTTAGGTCACGCTAATATGAGACTTATACAAAACCTATCTTCAAAAGAGCTAGTTAGGAATTTACCAAAACTAAAATATGACCAACACTTTTGCGACGCTTGCAAAATTGGTAAACAAACCCATAGTAGTCACAAATCTAAAAATATGGTGTCCACATCTAAGTGTCTAGAATTATTACATATGGACTTGTTTGGACCATCCGCTATAAGAAGCTACGGAGGCAACTTATACACTTTGGTCATAGTAGATGATTACTCAAGGTTTACTTGGACGTTGTTTTGAAAACCAAAATGAAGCTTTTGATAAATTTGAAATTTTAGCAAGAAAATTCAAAATCTACTAGGTGTTAAATTGTGTCGATCCGAACGGATCATGGTCGTGAATTTGACAACGAAACTCAATTTGGAAACTTTTGTGATACAAATGGTATAACACATAACTTTTCCGCCCACTAACACCTCAATCAAATGGAGTAGTTGAACGAAAATAGAACAATTCAAGAAATGAGTAGAACAATGCTTAATGAACAAAACATTCCTCAAAAGTTTTGGTGTAACGCTGACACTTCTACATATATTTTGAATAGAGTCTTAATACGTCCTTTCTTAAACAAAACACCATATGAGCTTTATAAAGGTAAAAGCCAACGTTAGGATATTTTAGAGTCTTTGGTTGTAAATGCTTTATTCTTAATACTAAAGACTATCTCACCAAGTTTGACCCAAAGTCTTATGAAGGTGTATTTCTTGGTTATTCTCAAACTAGTAAAGCTTACATTGTCCTAAACAAAGAAACAATGATAGTCGAGGAATCGTTGAACATAACATTTGATTTAAAGTCCACCTCCTCTAAGACATCACCTTTGGTAGATGATGACTTAGTTGAAAGTCAAATAATAGAAAGTCAAATTAATAATAACAAGGAAGATGAACCATTAAATAAGGAAATTGTAAACATCAAAGAATCTAAAAGTCATCCTTTAGAAAAGGTCATAGGACAACTTAATCAAAGAACCTTAAGGTCACAAGCCCAAAATCAAAGTAATTATTTTTGTTTTGTATCCACCATTGAACCGAAAAACATAAATGAAGCAATAAAAGATGAATCATGGGTAATTGCCATGCAAGAAGAATTAAACCAATTCGTTAGAAATGATGTTTGGAAATTAGTTCCAAAACCCAAAGATCAAACTATAATTGGAACGAAATGGGTCTTTCGAAATAAAATGGATGAAAATGGTGTAGTATCTAGAAACAAAGCTAGGCTTGTTGCACAAGGTTATAATCAACAAGAGGGGATTGACTATGATGAAACTTATGCACCGGTAGCTAGACTTGAATCTATTAGAATATTACTTGCTTATGCATGTGCTTATGACTTTAAATTATTTCAAATGGATGTTAAAAGTGCTTTTCTTAATGGGTTTATTAACGAAGAAGTGTATGTTGCTCAACCTCCCGGTTTTACCGACTTTGAGAAACCACATCATGTCTTCAAACTCAAGAAAGCATTATACGGTCTTAAACAAGCACCAAAAGCTTGGTACGACCGACTTAAGACTTTTCTTATTGATAACAAATACACTATGGGATTAGTAGATAATACTCTTTTACCAAGAAAAGGAATCACAAATTATCATTGTTCAAATATACGTTGATGACATTATATTCGGATCAACTTGTCAAGAGCTATGTGATGATTTCTCTAAAATCATGCACGACGAGTTTGAAATGAGTATGATGGGTGAGTTAAATTTCTTTCTAGGACTTCAAATTAAACAACTAGAAGATGGCATATTTTTTAACCAATCTAAATATATAAAAGACATGCTTAAGAAATTTGGTCTTGAAGATTCCAAACCAACTAAAACACCCATGTCCTCGGACACTAAACTCACCAAGGACGAAGAAGGTGAATCCGTAGATAACACTAAATATAGAGGAATGATTGGTAGCCTACTCTATCTTACGGCTAGTAGACCCGACATTATGTTTAGTGTTTGTCTATGTGCTCGCTTTCAAGAAAACCCAAAGGCATCACACTTAGAAGCCTTAAAAGGATTTTAGATACATTAAGGAACAACGTGTTTAGGATTATGGTATCCCAAAGGAACGGGTATAGAAACCATAGTGTATGCCGACTCGGATCATGCCGGTGATTATGTCGATAGAAAAGTACAAGTGGTATTTGCACTTTGTTGGACATTGTCTCACCTCATGGTTTGCAAAGAAGCAAACGGCCTTAGCCATCTCAACCATCAAGCCGAGTACGCCTCACCGAAAAAGCATGTCAACAAGCTCTTTGATGAAGCAAGCTCGAGATTACGGAATTCATCTCAACGACATTGTGATACTTTATGACAACAAAGGAGCCATCGATCTCAAGAAGAATCCTGCTCAACATGCTCGCATAAAGCATATTGAAATCATCATCACTTTCTTCGCGACAATGTTCAAAAGGAAACATTTCAATCGAGAAAGTATCCTCCAAGACAACATTGCCGACATCTTAACTAAGCCTCTTAAACGAGAACCTTTAATCTTCTTAGACTTGGTTTAGGGTTAATGGAACCAAACATGTAGGATAAACATAGCCCAAAACATTAGAATAGTCAAAACAAAACAATTTTGTCTTGTATCTCGCATCGTAGCCACGACACCAAACGACAACACGGACGGAACCAAAATTTTGGTACCGTCTCGTCCGTGGTGTCTATGTACAAAACTGCTACCTACAAAACATCTTCTTCCTCAAAACCACTTTACCAAAACGTAAACATTAAACCAAGCTCATTATTGACACCTTCCCACTCACTAATCATCAAGATAACATCATTGTAAGTATCCTAACTACATTTTATCTCTTAATTCTGAGTCTAGGATTCTTATTTATGCACAAAACTATCACAAATCATTACATGGGGTTTTATGTATGCTTTTATACCAAATATGAATTCAATTGGCAAAATGCATAACTAGTCATTGAAATTAGGTACTACATTATCATATTGCATAAACAAATCATGCTTCCCACTAATTAATAGATAATGAATATAAGGCCTTATTCAAATAACCAAACACCCCATGTCAAAAATTTTGAAAAGCTTCTCACTTGTAGGAAAACAATTTTTTCATTGTTAATACAAATAGAAACGTTAGATTTTCATCACTTGCATGCTCTTGAATACTAAAGGTATTGCATAACTAATATGCATTCCCGGTATATTCAAATGAAGCCACATTGAATTAGGAGCATTTGGGTTATCTCATGGTATTTGCCAAACACCCCACTAAAACCATTTTTGTGCATAAAATGAGTCGAGATAACCGCAACTCCAAATTGTTTTCATATAGGCACACACTAGAACCAAAACGTTAAAGTTTATTCTCATTTTTAACATATTAATTCTTGTCCTTAGGAATAACCATGGTAGCCGCAAGATTCTATGATCACAAAGACACCCTTGGGTATATTCCCAAACATCACAAAACCAAAGGACTTTCCAAGGAACAAGTAGAAATATTTAGGGGTCTAGAATCAAGGTATTTCCATGAGGGTAGAACCATTCACTCATCCTTCCTTGAAAATACCAATCTCCGTGAAGAACTAGCCGCCATTCAATTCGATTGTCTTCTTGACATCGATGAACCAATTTGTCCTAGGTTTGTGTTAGAATTCTATGCTAGTGTGACCGGCTTTAGTGATGAAGACGATGATGAATTTTGTCTTAGGTTTAGAATCAATCAAAACGACTACACCATCACCTTAGCCAACTTTGCTCAAGTGCTAGGAATTCCCAACCGAGGACTTGTGTCTACTCGGATAAATGGTCACCACCGCTCTTGATGCAATCAATGACCGCACTCCTCCCTACCAAACCCGTTTGGCCGATAAGGATGTTATCCGTGAACACCTATTTAACCCAAGGGTGATACAACCCGAGTTACCCGAAAGGGAAAGGAGGTAAACCGAGATCCATATGGAATGGAGCTAAATGAACTTAAGCCCGAATTTAAGAAATGGGAGGAGCTACTTAGAGCCAACGCTATTAGCACCATAGGAAATAGGGATCACATTAACGCTGCCTTTGTCACATGCTCTACAACTTGTCCACCCGTCAACCATTCAATTTAGCTTACTACATCGCTAGGAGAATGATTGATATTCCAACTCAAGGATCGGTTGCTCTTCCATACAGGATGCTTCTCACCCGCCTCTATAGAAACTTTGCACCAATTCCACCAAGCCCAAAAGGGATGCACCTTCACTATGAGCTCATCCCTCACATCTTTGTACCTTTGAGTGATGCACGAGTTGCTAAGACAAAAGGCAAGAGAGCAAAACCTCCAACTCCATCATCATCATCATCAAATAGCTCCGAGGATGGACTTCCAAGCTCTCATCTTCCACCTCATGAATATTACGCGTCTCTTCCTGAGATCGAGAATGAATCAGCAGAGTTCAAGCAAACTAAGGGAATGTTCAAGTGCCTTGGTAGGATGATGAGCAAGATTTACAAGAAGTTGGACAAATAAGGGTACTTTAAGGAGTGTTTGGAACAAAACATTATCATTAATGTTTGATACAATTTAGTTGCTTTTATTATGTAGGATGATAATATAATTTGAAACAATGTTGTATGCTAACAATCTTATGCAGGGGATAGCACAAGTATGCTATCAATTTTACCCATTTTCACTATAATGTGAAAATCAAAAGCCTTGCTCAAAATCTATGCTCCACTATGTTTATACATGTGTTATTTACTTTTCCTAACTAGAAATGTTTAGTGTCACAAGTTTTGAGAAAATTTCGTGTTTCGAAAAGTCCCCGACACCTAAAACATACTCGTGAAGTTTTCACTTCGACGGATCGACGGCACCAACGATTTGGTACCGTCTGTTATGTGAATTGGTACCGCCATACTGTGATAAAGCGGACCAGACGGCACCCTTTTAGGGTTCCGTCTGTAAAATTTTGGTGCCGTGGATCCTCCGTAACTTTCTCAATTTCGACTCTTTCGTGATTCCAAATTACCATCCATTACTTATAAGTCAATCTTAACTAGTTTATACTCTTATTAGAACTAGTATAATTCACTTAGGTATATAAGAAATCCATTTCCCACCAAAATTCAAAATTTGAAAAATCCACCCAAGGAGCCCTTTGGCATAAAGGAAGGAACCAAATTTTGGTACCTTCAAACCGCGGGTAATCTGATTGTTAGGAAATTCCACTCATTAGAACAAATTTATTGCAAATCTTTTCTTCTTCGCTCCATCTCTCTTGTTATGGATTGACTTGGGTGATATGACTAGCATTCAACCCACTTCCAAATCATTAGGAACCTCATCTCTTCAATGGTTTAACATCAAATCAAACACATTTCTCCATGATTTTTCACTTCTATAAATTGAGAGGTTTTACCATGATCATCCTCACACCTTCTTCATTCTTACCATTATCTAGCAAAGAAAACCCAAGTCAAAAATGACAAAATCCTCTCCTAAACCTTGCAAGAAAACCGCTAGAATTAGTGTGAGGCCTTGTTGCTTCGTTAACCTTAGCTCCTCATCCGAGTCTTCTCCACTCACAATCTCATCTCCCATCCGAGATGATACAAGCCTTACCTTGGCACACCTACTCAATCACACATTGTGATCACCACTCCACCACCTACAAAACACCAACTTCACCTCCACCGCACCCATCCAAACATCCAAAACACCTCACCACCTTCACCACCAAGGTCTCCAACTCTCATTCCTATGGAGTTATTTTCCACTCCACCAACTTCACCAAATCCTTTCTTGAGGACTTGGATGACTTGCCTCCTAGGCCAAATCATCCACCACCATTGCCATCCTTTGGCACAATTGAGCGGATTGCTCATGAGTCACCTCGGTCATCTTTTGACCCAAACGCCCCATTAGGGCCTAAACCTCTTCTCTTCCACCCCATTCACAAAGACATTCATGGTCCTTTGTATGGGGACCATCCACTCCCACATCAATGTCCCTCATCTTGAGGACATTGAGGAGTGCATGGGATGCCAATCCCACTAGAGAGGAGATTCAAGCGAACTCCACAACCTCCACCAATTCAAAGGCATGGTGGATTCTCACTTAGTGAGACTATGCAAATGCAAAATGCTTTGCTAGCCTCCATCATGACCACCCCAAACATTCCCACCAACACCAACACATCTACCATTCCACCACCACAACCTCCCCAAACATACTACCCCTAGGCATGGTTGCTCAACTTGTGAGCAAACGCCCAAACCGCTGATAGGACCCGGGTTATGGTCCATGACTTTCAAGAAGAAATGAGGTTCATCCTCAATCACATCCTTGAGCGTCTCAACGCTCTTTCTCATCCACCATCTCATTAGAATGGTCATAGATTAGCATTTTTAAGTTTTTCTTTTCTTAGGATTAATTTTTTTTTTTCTTGTACTAAAACACATCATTGTGTTCTCATTTCATGATTTTATTCATGAAAATTTTTAACTAATGAATGGTGTTTTCTATATTGTTGGTGCTTTTACATAGTGTTTGGAAATGCTTGTGAATGATCATTATTACTAACATTTTTTTGTAGCTTTATTTTCACAATCCATGTATCTTCCCATTAAGCACCCAATTTAGGGGAGCTTTGATCATGGGGAGATAATGGCTCGGCTCATTACATTCCAAGATCGCCTCTTCTTTTGTTGAGACAAAAGGGGAGAAAATATAGAACTTGTTTATATTTGACTTTTCTATACTTTGACTTTCTCGAAAAGTCAAACATCACTTCATTAAGGTAATACTTGACTTTTCTTAAAAGTCAATCGCATACTTTGACTTTCTCGAAAAAGTCAACATCATGCATCAACTAGTGAATACTTTGACTTTCTCAAAAGTCAAACATCATACACTTGCATTATCATTTCCTTTTCAAGTTCTAAAACTAATATTTTATAACTCTTGCACAAACTTTGTATCTTTTATAAAATAAAATTTATATTTTGTCCTCAACAAAAGGGGAGATTGTTAATACAAATATCGCCATTAAACGTTATTTATATTTTTGATCTTTACCTAAGTTTTGTTAACGACAAAAGTAAATTTAATTTGTATAAAAGCTTAAAGCTTGTCAAGTTTAATAGATATTAAAACAAGCTTTTTCAAACAATATCTTCATCATTTAAGCATTTACATTGTGACTAATCATATCTCAATATGAGTCTAAGCATAATGTATGATAGTAGTTTTAGAATGTTTTAGTTTCTTAAAACTAAACATTACTTATGCATTTGCATATTTCTAAAAATAGAAAGACAACACATGACATCATGTAATGCATCATGGAAATCATTGAAAGATTTCATTAGATATTTTGTGTGGATTTGTACTCTTCATATCTTACACAATCTTACATAGATATGGTTGACTTTGGCAAGATCTTGATATCTTGGCTGTCAGACCTGGCGGCACCAAAATCCACAACGGGCGGAACCCTTTTAAGGGGTCCGCGGTCCGTGGATGTCATTGATGGTTTTGGCTATAAATAGCAAAGCCAAACCAAGTAGTTTTTCATCCCTTTCTATCATACTCTCATACATATCTTCTCTAACCTTTCTAACTCGGTTTCATATCATATTAGTGATCTCTTTGTAGCAAAGAAGATCAAGTCACATTCAAGCTTCAAACGAGAAGTTGGAAGTCTTGTTTGTTTAGTGTTGTATGATCTAGTGTTGATTCATACTTCATTGTTGTATTAAACCATCATAATCTTGTGAGTGTGAGTGGTTAGTATTTTAGTCCTCAAAATACATTGTGTGTGGAGTGGTTGTACCCTTGGAAAGAACTCGACATCTAGCTTAGTGTCGGAAATAGTGTGTTAAGTGTAAAGGTTTTCTCCGCGGTGAAAGGAGCTTGTTGACTAGTGAAGTTAAACTCTCGAGTGTGAGACTCGGGAGTGGAGTAGGGCAAGGAAAAAGAGTCCTTGTAGACCGAACCACTATAAACAACTTGTTGTGGTTTGATCATTTCTTTCCTTATTTACTCTTTACATATTGCTTGCATATTTCATTAACATATCCAAGATCAATATCAATTGATCTTTCAATAAGTTTCAAAACAAAGTTTTTAATTGGTAAACTATTCAACCCCTTCTAGTTTTCTACCTCTATTCTCCTTAAGCATGATTATTGTTATCACACGAAAATGATTACTAGAAAACGCCAACATAGAGTTGGTGAGCTCGCAGTTTAGAACATAAACCGCCTTTATCAAGCATATAAAACTTGTAGGATATGTGGAAAACTAGAAGGGGGTTTGAATAGTTTTACCAATTAAAACTTTGTTTTAAAACATTTAGATTAACTTATGTCAATCTATTTGGTTGTTTATGTTGGACGTTGATAGATAGATATATAAACATGTAATGAAAGATAAAGAGTAAGAAGCACATAACCACGACACGAGTATTTATAGTGGTTCGGCTACAAGGACACCTTCCTTGCCCTACTCCACTCCTCGAGTCACCTACTCGAGAGTTCGTAAACACTACACGACACCAATCTCCTTATGGCGGAGAAGCCTTCACAACATCGCCTACTCTTTTTCCGGTACTAGGCTAACCATCGGGTTCTTTCACACCAAGGTGAACCACATCTATCACAATGT